>WNWK01012612.1:0-47888 GCA_009830355.1 Cherax destructor
GCAGAAGATAGTCTAGGTGGCCAAAGACTGAAAACCCCCCCTCAAAAAAAAAAGACGGGGGAGAACATGAGCACATCTCCTGAGGCACACATCAATCAGATAACTCCCTAAAGCATCCCCTTTGGAAAAACCTAAGAATGGGTTCCAATACCTCACTAAGGAATCATTCAAGACTCTGTACACCATATTGAAATACTGGAGTATGCAGCACCAGTTTGGAACCCACACCCACCGGGTTAAGAAATTAGAGAAAGTGCAAAGGTTTGCAACAAGACAAATCCCAGAGCAAAGGGGATTGTCCTACGAAGAAAGGTTAAGGGAAATCGGCCTGAGACACTAGAGGAAAAGGAGGGTTGGGGGGAGACATGATAACGACAAAAATAAAAACTGCGAGGAATAGAAAAGGGTGGACAGAGCCAAGATTTTCCAGAGAGGGGACACAGAAAAAAGGGGTCACAATTAAAGGAAGACTCCTATGAGTAAAAGGATGTTGGGAAGTTTTTTTTCAGTCATAGAGTTTTGGGAAGGTGGAATAGCTTGGAAAGGACATAGGGGAGGCAGGAACCATAAAAAAGTTTAAGACTAGGTTTGAAAAAGCTCATGGAGCGGGGAGAGAGGGGACCTAGTAGAAATAAAGTGAAGAGGGGGGGGCCAGGACCCATGCCCTGCCCCCCCAAAACCCAAAAATAGGTGAGTACAAATAGGTGAGACATGCAACAGGCCCAGTTTTCAATCGTTTGGCCTAGGAAAAAATGGTCCCCAACACACATATGTACACACACACACAAAATACACACAAACGTGTCAATGCTTTTTTTAAGGGGAGCAAAGTCAGGGTTTTTTTTCCAGAAGGGCCCGTAATATACCCCCTGGGGATAAAATATTTTGCCCATATCTTGAACATTTCGGGAGTGAGTTGTCTCTGAATTCATTAATTTTATCGCACTCCAGACAAAAGACGCAGGGGGGACAATAACCCCAAAAAAAGCTTAATTTTTTTTGGGTTTCTACATCTGGTGGTGGTGATTTAACCTGCCAAAGATACTTGTAACTCCAGCCGGAGGCGGGCGTAGTGACATCCAAGAGTCTGCTTATTTTGTTGGATGCACCATAGACATGTGGCTCCTCCTGCATGATAGAATGATGATAGATGGACTGACTGGTGTCAATCTCCCTGAGTCTTAAGTCAATAAAATTCAGTTGAAGTTCTTTTCGTATTATTGTTCTTAAACTGCTAACTGACAAACCAAGATTGTAATCTACCCCGTCTTTGAAAGCATAAAACTTAGCCAATTTATCAGTTCTATCATGCATCTGAAGACCAATATGAGATGGAATCCACAGCATGTGCACTCTGACTCTTCTATCCACAATCCTACCATACCTGTGTCTGGCTTCTGACACAAGCATGCTACAAGTTATACTTGATGAGTTGAGAGCATTTATGGATGACAGAGAATCAGTTACAATTAGAGAGTCAATCTTAGATACATGGACGCATTTGAGTGCAAGGAGTATGGCAAACAGTTCTGTCTGAAGGGTAGAGGCCCAGTTATTGATGCGTGCTCCAATTTCTTTAAGAGAGTCATCACTCAGTATGACAACAGCTTTCTTAAGCTGTATAAAACAAATTCCAACCACACAATAGAGCGAAAACTAATGTCGATGTTCTAGCAATAAGTAGGTAGGATATAAGCCACAGTGCCGTGTCTTCCTTGCAGATGACACCCGAATTTGCATGACAGTGTCCTCCTTGAAGACACCGCAAGACTCCAGGCAAACATCAACCAAATCCTTAAATGGGCTGCAGAAAACAATATGAAGTTCAATGATGAAAAATTTCAATTACTCCGATATGGAAAACGGGAGGAAAATAAAACTTCATCGAAGTATAAAACAAATTCCAACCACACAATAGAGCGAAAAACTAATGTCAAAGACCTGGGAGTAATTATGTCAGAAGATCTCAATCACATCTGCTAGAAAAATGACAGGATGGATATTGAGAACCTTCAAAACCAGGAATGCCAAGCATACGATGACACTCTTCAGATAGCTTGTTCTATCTAGGCTGGAATATTGCTGCACACTAACTGCACCTTTCAAGGCGGGTGAAATTGCTGACCTAGAAAATGTACAGAGAACCTTCACGGCACGCATAACTGCGATAAACCACCTCAACTACTGGGAACGCTTGAAGTTCCTAAACCTATACTCCCTAGAACGCAGGCGGGGGAGATACATGATTATATACACCTGGAAAATCCTAGAGGGATTAGTACCAAACTTGCACACGAAAATCACTACCTACGAGAGCAAAAGATTCGGTAGACGGTGCAACATCCCCCAATGAAAAGCAGGGTGCCACTAGCACGATAAGAGACAACACAATAAGTGTCAGGGGCCCAAGACTGTTCAACTGCCTCCCAACATACAACAGGGGGATTACCAATAGACCCCTGGCTGTCTTCAAGCAGGCACTGGACAGGCACCTAAAGTCAGTACCTGACCAGCCGGGCTGTGGTTCATACGTTGGATTACGTGCGGCCAGCAATAACAGGCTGGTTGATCAGGCCCCGATCCACCATGAGGCCTGGTCACAGACCGGGCCGCGGGGGCGTTGTCCCCCGGAATTCTCCATGTACCTGGGTGTTACCCGACTGATGCAGGTCGCATCCTGGGTACAAAATTACCCTATGACACTGATGTAGCTAGATCTGTATAAGTTGTATCATGTAGAAAAGATTATTATTGTTGTTAACTTATCAATAATAAGGTACCTCTGTGTTAGGCCACTATTGTGGGGTCGCCTGGAGCATACCCTGGAGGATTATTATATTTATTATAATTATTATTATATTCACGGACAAGCATTATACCCAGTGAAAATAAGCCACATTGACTGACTTATTATTACGTTTAAAAAAAATCCAACTTCTATTTAGGGCGAATGAATATATATATATATATATATATATATATATATATATATATATATATATATATATATATATATATATATATATATATATATATATATATATATATATATATATATATATATATATATATATATATATATATATATATATATATATATATATGTATATACAATTATAAAATATATATTAAAATCATTAAAATTATATCTATTTAAAATTTTATTATTTATTAATATATATATATTTTTATAATTTATGTATAATTATAATTTATAATTTTGTACCAAAGATACTTTAAACTACTATAATATATATATATATATTATATATATATATATATATATATATATATATATATATTATAATATTATATATATATATATATATATATATATATTATATATATATATATAATTGTGCATTAGTAAACTCGATTTCTAAATAGCACACCTGCCATATAAGAAGTTAAAATTTGTGTATGCATATTTCCAAAACACTCTGAACATAACGAAAAATATATTTCATTGTGTTTGTTTATTATTAAATTAAGTACGTATCTAAAATATATTTAGTTGGGTTAGGCTAAATTAAATTGCGCTTGTTGTAATAGAGGTAGGTTTCAAAGTTTTCTGGTACAAAATTATAAATTTACATCAACATAAATGAAAAAATATCTTTAAACGTATAAGAGAATTTTTAGAAAGGACTTAATTTTAGATGAGTTCTGCTAATTGACCAGTTTTACCTAATCGGCACGACATATACGTATATATATATATATATATATATATATATATATATATATATATATATATATATATATATATATATATATATATGTCGATGCATTAGGTAAAACTGGTCAATTAGCAAGAACTCATCTAAAATTAAGTCCTTTCTAAAATTTTATCTTATTCGTTTAAATATATATATTTTTTTAATTTATGTTAATGTAAGAATTTATAATTTTGTACCAAGAGAAACTTTGAAAACCTACCTAACCTTATTATAACAAGCGCAATTTAATTTAGCCTAACCCAACTAAATATATTTTAGATACGTTAACATTAATTTAATAATAAATAAATACAATGAAATATATTTTTTTCGTTATGTTCAGAATGATTTTGGCGAAATTATTGCATACACAAATTTTCACTTGTCTTGTATGGCAAGGTGAGCGTTGCTATTTAAGCCAAAATCGCAAGTTTTACCTAATCGACTACTATCACTTGTACAGTAGTTAGACTGTTGGGTTTAGTCCTGACTCTTTCTCTTCTACTTCAGCTCTTCCTCTCACCGGCTATTCTTCTTCTGTCCCCACTTCCCCCTCGCCCCTTACCTGAGTCTGAACTGAACTACCTAATCGGCACGATATATATATATATATATATATATATATATATATATATATATATATATATATATATATATATTATATATATTATATTATATATATATATATATATATATATATATATATATTATATATATATATATATATTATATATATATATATATTATATATATATATATATATATATATATATATATATATATATTTATATATATATATATATTTATATATTATATATATTATATATTATATATATTATATATATATATATATATATATATATATATATATATTATATATATATATATATATATATATATATATATATATATATATATATATATATATATATATATAATATATATATAGATATATATATAGATATATATATATATATATATATATATATATATAATATATATATATAGATATATATATAGATATATATATAGATATATATATATATATATATATATATATATATATATATGGTAGTAGGTGGTAGACAGCAACCACCCAGGGAGGTACTACCGTCCTGCCAGGTGACTGTGAAACAGAAACCTGAAACTGTTTTACATGATGGTAGGATTGCTGGTGTCTTTTTTCTGTCTCATAAACACGCTGGATAACAGGTATATCTAGCTACTTCTACTTACACTTTAGGTCACACTACACTGGCATACACATGCATATATATACATACACACATCTAGGTTTTTCTTCTTTTTCTTAATAGCTCTTGTTCTTTTTATTTTCTCTATTGTCCATGGGGAAGTGGAAAAGAATCTTTCCTCCGTAAGCAATGCGTGTCGTATGAGGCGACTAAGATGCCGGGAGCAATGGGCTAGTAACCCCTTCTCCTGTACAAATCTACTAAAAACGAGAAGAAAAACTTTATAAAACTGGGTTGTCTGAATGTGCGTGGATGTAGTGCGGATGATAAGAAAGAGATGATTGCCGATGTTATGAATGAAAAGAAGTTGGATGTCCTGGCCCTAAGCGAAACAAAGCTGAAGGGGTAGGCGAGTTTCAGTGGGGAGAAATAAATGGGATTAAGTCAGGAGTATCTGAGAGAGTTAGAGCTAAGGAAGGGGTAGCAATAATGTTGAAGGATCAGCTATGGAAGGAAAAGAGGGAATATGAATGTGTAAATTCAAGGATTATGTGGATTAAAATAAGGGTCGGATGCGAAAAGTGGGTCATAATAAGCGTGTATGCACCTGGAGAAGAGAGGAGTGTAGAGAGAGAGAGATTTTGGGAGATGTTAAGCGAATGTATAGGAACTTTTGAACCAAATGAGAGAGTAATTGTGGTAGGGGACCTAAATGCTAAAGTGGGAGAAACATGCAGAGAGGGTGTAGTAGGTAAGTTTGGGGTGCCAGGTGTAAATGATAATGGGAGCCCTTTGATTGAACTTTGTATAGAAAGGGGTTTAGTTATAGGTAATACATATTTTAAGAAAAAGAGGATAAATAAGTATACAAGATATGATGTAGGGCGTAATGACAGTAGTTTGTTGGACTATGTATTGGTAGATAAAAGACTGTTGAGTAGACTTCAGGATGTACATGTTTATAGAGGGGCCACAGATATATCAGATCACTTTTTAGTTATAGCTACAGTGGGAGTAAAAGGTAGATGGGATACAAGGAAAATAGAATCAGTAAGTAAGAGAGAGGTGAAGGTTTATAAACTAAAAGAGGAGGCAGTTAGGGTAAGATATAAACAACTATTGGAGGATAGATGGGCTAGTGAGAGTGTAGGCAATGGGGTCGAAAATGTATGGGGTAGATTTAAAAATGTAGTGTTAGAGTGTTCAGCAGAAGTTTGTGGTTACAGGCGAGTGGGTGCGGGAGGGAAGAGGAGCGATTGGTGGAATGATGATGTAAAGAGAGTAGTAAGGAAAAAAAGTTAGCATATGAGAGGTTTTTACAAAGTAGAAGTGATGCAAGGAGGGAAGAGTATATGGAGAGAAAAAGAGAGGTTAAAAGAGTGGTGAAGCAGTGTAAAAGAGAGCAGATGAGAGAGTGGGTGAGATGTTATCAGCAAATTTTGTTGAAAATAAGAAAAAGTTTTGCAATGAGATTAATAAGTTGAGGAAGCCTAGAGAACAAATGGATTTGACAGTTAAAAATAGGAGAGGAGAGTTATTAAATGGAGAGTTAGAGGTATTGGGAAGATGGAGAGAATATTTTGAGGAGTTGTTAAATGTTGATGAAGACAGGGAAGCTGTGATTTCGTGTGTAGGGCAAGGAGGAATAACATCTTGTAAGAGTGTGGAAGAGCCAGTTGTGGGTGTAGGGAAGTTCGTGAGGCAGTGGGTAGAATGAAAGGGGTAAGGCAGCTGGGATTGATGGGATAAAGATAGAAATGTTAAAAGCAGGTGGGGATATAGTTTTGGAGTGGTTGGTGCTATTATTTAATAAATGTATGGAAGAGGGTAAGGTACCTAGGGATTGGCAGAGAGCGTGTATTGTTCCTTTGTATAAAGGCAAATTGGACAAAAGAGAGTGCAAAAATTATAGGGGAATAAGTCTGTTGAGTGTACCTGGTAAAGTGTATGGTAGAGTTATTATTGAAAGAATTAAGAGTAAGACAGAAAGCAGGATAGCAGATGAACAAGGGGGCTTTAGGAAAGGTAGGGGGTGTGTAGACCAAGTGTTTACAGTGAAACATATAGGTGAACAGTATTTGGATAAGGGTAAAGATGTTTTTGTGGCATTTATGGATTTGGAAAAGGCGTATGATAGGGTAGATAGGGGGGCAATGTGGCAGATGTTGCAGGTGTATTTAATAGGAGGAAGGTTACTGAAAGCAGTGAAGAGTTTTTATGAGGATAGTGAGGCTCAGGTTAGAGTGTGTAGGAGGGAAGGGGACTATTTCCCAGTAAAAGTGGGCCTTAGACAAGGATTTGTGATGTCACCGTGGTTGTTCAATATATTTATAGATGGGGTTGTAAGAGAAGTGAATGTGAGGGTCTTGGCAAGAGGTGTTGGGCTAAAAGATAAAGAAGCAAATACAAAGTGGGAGTTGTCACAGTTGCTTTTTGCTGATGACACTGTGCTTTTGGGAGATTCTGAAGAGAAGTTGCAGAGGTTGGTGGATGAATTTGGTAGGGTGTGTAAAAGAAGAAAATTGAAAGTGAATATAGGAAAGAGTAAGGTGATGAGGATAACAAAAAGAATAGGTGACGAAAGATTGGATATCAGATTGGAGGGAGAGAGTATGGAGGAGGTGAATGTATTCAGATATTTGGGAGTGGACATGTCGGCGGATGGGTCTATGAAGGATGAGGTGAATCATAGAATTGATGAGGGGAAAAGGGTGAGTGGAGCACTTGGAGTCTGTGGAGACAAAGAACCTTGTCCATGGAAGTAAAGAGGGAATGTATGAGAGTATAGTTATACCAACGCTCTTATATGGGTGTGAAGCATGGGTGATGAATGTTGCAACGAGGAGAAGGCTGGAGGCAGTGGAGATGTCATGTCTGAGGTCAATGTGTGGTGTGAATATAATGCAGAGAATTCGGAGTTTGGAAATTAGGAGGAGGTGCGGGATTACCAAAACGATTGTCCAGAGAGCTGAGGAGGGGTTGTTGAGGTGGTTTGGACATGTAGAGAGAATGGAACGAGACAGAGTGACTTCGAGAGTGTATAAATCTGTAGTGGAGGGAAGGCGGGGTAGGGGTCGGCCTAGGAAAGGTTGGAGGGAGGGGGTAAAGGAAGTTTTGTGTGCGAGGGGCTTGGACTTCCAGCAAGCATGTGTGAGCGTATTTGATAGGAGTGAATGGAGGCATATGGTTTTTAATACTTGACGTGCTGTTGGAGTGTGAGCAAAGTAACATTTATGAAGGGATTCAGGAAACCGGCAGGCCGGACTTGAGTTCTGGAGATGGGAAGTACAGTGCCGGCACTCTGAAGGAGGGGTGTTAATGTTGCAGTTTTATAACTGTAGTGTAAAGCACCCTCTGGCAAGACAGTGATGGAGTGAATGATGATGAAAGTTTTTCTTTTCGGGCCACCCTGCCTTGGTGGGAATCGGCTGATGTGTTAATAAATAATAAAAAATAATATATATATATATATATATATATATATATATATATATATATATATATATATATATATATACACACATCTCAAATCAACTATAGGGAGTTGAATGATATCTCTAGGCCTTTCGTGTTGCAATCAACACATCAGGAGCAAAATACGTTCCCTGAACGAATTTACTTGGATTTCTTTCTCTTTTTCTGCAGCATTGCAAGCTCCTGGTGATGTGATTGCAGCACGAAAGGCCTACAGCTATCATTCAATTTCCTACGTAGTTGTTTTGCATCTTGTATCACTTGTTTGCGATTATTAACTGGTAGGAGTCCCCGAGTTGGTACTCCAATAGTTGCAACCGTCTTGTTTGTATATTGTCTATAGTAAACGATAACTTGGGGCCTCCTACAAACAAGACGGTTGCAACTACGGGAGTATGAACTCGGAGCCTCCTACGAGTGCGTGCGTGAGTGTACTCACCTAGTTGTGGTTGCAGGGGTCGAGTCACAGCTCCTGGCCCCGCCTCTTCACTGGCCGCACACTCGTCTGTGTGCGTGTGTGCGTACTCACCTAGTTGTGGTTGCATGGGTCGAGTTATAGCTCCTGGCCCAGCCTCTTCACTGGCCGCTACGCGGTCACTACCCGCTCCATGAGCTTTATCATACCTCTCCTTAAAGCTATGTATGGATCCTGCTTCCACTACATCACTTCCCAGACTATTCCACTTCCTGACAACTCTGTGACTGAAAAAATACTTCCTAACATCCCTGTGGTTCATCTGAGTCTTCAACTTCCAACTGTGACCCCTTGTTGCTGTGTCCCATCTCTGGAACATTCTGTCTGTCCACCTTGTCGATTCTTCTCAGTATTTTATATGTCGTTATCATATCCCCTCTATCTCTCCTGTCTTCCAGTGTCGTCAGGTCGATTTCTCGTAACCTCTCCTCGTAGGACATACCCCTTAGCTCCGGGACTAGTCTTGTTGCAAACCTGTGCACTTTCTCTAGTTTCCTATTGCGCCCCCTGAACTGGGCCTCAATGTATATAATGTATATTTCCATTTTCTATAATTTTATATTGCTGATATTCTCGATAATAGCTAAATCGTTAATATTTTGCTTTATATTATTATTAGACTCTTATTTGACTTAGCTATATTTATTAGGTAGGATGTAATATTTTATATGGTGTTGGAGTGTCGTAACTGCCTTGGAGTTGGCAAACTACTGTTATGCTGCCGGCGTCTAGTTGCTGGGAGGAGTCAGTCTCTGAACACACCTGAGCTGGGTGGTTGTTCCTCTTGCCTCTCTCTCTTTGGCCTGCTGCCCTCGTCGAGTCAACACCTCACTCTATTTCTACTTGTTTTCTCGACATTAGACTCTGTTGGGTAGAGTATGCATTCGTGGGTGAGGCGAATCATACTTCTCAGAACTCTGTGTAACTCTGTTCACAGAGAATAGACTAGACAGTGATTTTTCGACGTTGTTCTGGGTTGTGTGTCACTTTGACACTCTAATAAAACTCAGGTCTCAAGCTCTAGCTCTGGACCTAATTCGATAAGGCATCTGTGCACCGCCACAGTTTGGGATTGTTTATGCTGAACCAAGTTTCAGTAGAAAGGGAGTTTGGTGACTGTTTTGGAGGATCTACTGATGGTCCCCAGTTAGGGTCGATTTTCTATCTCCTTGTTCCTGACGCTGTGTTGCTGTTGCCTGTTATAGTGCTGTTCTGCGAATTGGTCATTTTACTGGACAATCAAGCTGTTCTGGTTGTCTGTTTGTTAGTACAGCTAGCTTATGAGATGTTATGTCGTACACCGGTTGAGTCGAGTCTTAGAGTTACCAGGAGCACACTCATACGCACTTTTATTCTTATTTATATATATTATTGTAATTACTGACATTGTACCTGATGGTACTTCTGAGTAATTTATATACATGTGCCCTCAGCACAGACTTATTGTATATGAGAGCAGTGTAGGAGCTACCCTCCTAATTAACCTAATTGATATCTTAATATCTTTATATTTGATTTACTTTGCTACCCTAGATTTTCTCACTTTGATAATAAACCTTTTAAATATATTTCGTTGGTTAGTACCCTATCAGTTGCAATCCTCTTAAGATATATAATATGCCGGATAACTGAACCAGGATACTGACTTTGTTGCAAAAGCCCAGTAACAGGCTGGATGCTAGAAGGGCTATCCTTTCTAGTGTTCACTGGAGATGTCTATTGTTAATAGATATCGTGTCATTTTGTAACATTTCCTTACATGCTTGGCTAGGTGAGGGTTCCAAACTGGCGCTGCATACTCCAGTATGGGCCTAACGTACACAGTGTACAGGGTCCTGAATGACTCCTTATTAAGATGTCGGAATGTTGTTCTTAGGTTTGCTAGGCGCCCATATGCTGCAGCAGTTATTTGGTTGATGTGCGCCTCAGGAGATGTGCCTGGTGTTATACTCACCCCAAGATCTTTTTCCTTAATTGAGGTTTGTAGTCTCTGGTCCCCTAGACTGTACTCCGTCTGCGGTCTTCTTTGCCCTTCCCCAATCTTCATGACTTTGCACTTGGTGGGGTTGAACTCCAGGAGCCAATTTCTGGACCAGGCTTGCAGCGTGTGTGTGTGTGTGTACTCGCCTAATTGTGGTTGCAGGGGTCGATACTCAGCTCCTGGCCCCGCCTCTATACTGTCCGCTACTGGGTCTCTTCTCTCCATGCTCCATGAGCTTTATCATACCTTGTCTTAAAACTATGTATGGTTCCTGCCTCCACTATATCGTTTGCTAGACTATTCCACTTCCTGACTACTCTATGGCTGAAGAAATGCTTCCTAACATCCCTTTGACTCATCTGAGTCTTCAGCTTCCAATTATGCCCCCTTGTTTCTGTGTTCCCTCTCTGGAACACCCTGTCATTATCTACCTTGTCGATTCCCCGCAGTATTTTGTATGTCGTTATCATGTCTCCTTTAACCCTTCTGTCCTCCAGTGTTGTTAGTCCTATTTCCCTCAACCTTTCTTCATAGGACAGTCCCCTGAGTTGTGGAACTAGCCTTGTCGCATTATTATTATTATAATCATGGGGGAGCGCTAAACCCGTAGGATTATACAGCGCATGTGGGGGAGGATGGAAGGTATTCAGGCTTAATTCAGGGAACTGGAGTACAGATCCAATTCCCTAGATCAAGAGCCCCTCACCAGCATCAAGGAACCTCCCTTGAGGGGTAGCCTTGTCGCAAACCTTTGCACTTTCTCTAATTTCTTGACGTGCTTGACCAGGTGTGGGTTCCAGACTGGTGCTGCATATTCTAGTATGGGCCTGACGTACACGGTGTACAGTGTCTTGAACGATTCCTTGTTTAGGTAATGGAACGCTAATCTTAGGTTTGCCAGTCGCCCATATGCTGCCGCGGTTATCTGGTTGATGTGTGTTTCTGGAGACGTGCTTGGTGTTATACTCACCCCTATTATTATTATTATTATTTGACGAGGTTTGTAGCCTTTGTCCACCTAGCCTGTACTGTGTGTGTGTGTGTGTGTGTGTGTTTATATATATAATATTATATATATATATATATATATATATATATATATATATATATATATATATATATATATATATATATATATATATAGAATTTTACATAGGTTGATATGAACACGGGGTATATCAAAAGTGATCTGTGTCTTGTGGTCATGGGTCCTATTAAAGTTGAGGAAGAGAATTTTGAGCAGAGGGTTTATATTAGAGTGTAAAGTTTTACAAGAGTAAGTATATATATATATTATATAATATATATATATAATATATATATATTATTTTTGTTTTAACACATCGGTCGTTTCCCACCAAGGCAGGGTGGCCCAAAAAAGAAAAACTTTCAACATCATTTACTCCATCACTGCCTTGCCAAAGGCGTGCTTGCACTACAGTTATAAAACTGCAACATTAACACTCCTATTTTATATATATATATATATATATATGTATATATATAAATAAATATAAAATCTGAAAATTTCATCTTGCCTTAAGATCACTGTACATTACATACCGTGAGTAGGAACTGCCAAAGTGACAACACTAAGTGATTAGAGATAACTGTATCAACGTTGTTTTATTTATGATAACGGGAATTAGCAGTTACACTATGATAACATAGAGAGGATTTACAGTTCCCGGTGGGTGTAACACTGTGGGTGGTGGGTGTCACACTGTGGGTGGTGGGTGTCACACTGTGGGTGGTGGGTGTCACACTGTGGGTGGTGGGTGTCACACTGTGGGTGGTGGGTGTCACACTGTGGGTGGTGGGTGTCACACTGTGGGTGGTGGTGTCTCACTGTGGGTGGTGGTGTCTCACTGTGGGTGGTGGGTGTCACACTGTGGGTGGTGGGTGTCACACTGTGGGTGGAGGGTGGTGGGTGTCACACTGTGGGTGGAGGGTAGTGGGTGTCACACTGTGGGTGGTGGGTGTCACACTGTGGGTGGAGGGTAGTGGGTGTCACACTGTGGGTGGAGGGTGCTGGGTGTCACACTGTGGGTGGTGGTGTCTCACTGTGGGTGGTGGGTGTCACACTGTGGGTGGTGGGTGTCACACTGTGGGTGGTGGGTGTCACACTGTGGGTGGTGGGTGTCACACTGTGGGTGGAGGGTGGTGGGTGTCACACTGTGGGTGGAGGGTAGTGGGTGTCACACTGTGGGTGGTGGTGTCTCACTGTGGGTGGTGGGTGTCACACTGTGGGTGGTGGGTGTCACACTGTGGGTGGTGGGTGTCACACTGTGGGTGGAGGGTAGTGGGTGTCACACTGTGGGTGGAGGGTGGTGGGTGTCTCACTGTGGGTGGTGGGTGTCACACTGTGGGTGGTGGGTGTCTCACTGTGGGTGGTGGGTGTCTGTGGGTGGAGGGTGTCAATGTGGGTGGAGGGTGGTGGGTGTCTCACTGTGGGTGGAGAATGGTGGGTGTCTCACTGTGGGTGGAGGATGGTGGGTATTTCACTGTGGGTAATGGGTGTTTCAATTTGGGTTTGGATATCTTACTGTGGGTGATAATTTTTTTTTAATTAAGGGGAAGTGCTAAACTTATAGGCCTCATACAGCACCTGGGGAATAAGAAGTATCAGGTTTGATCCAAGGAAAGGGAAGAGTGGTGGGCAAATCCTTGGTATCAAGCACATCGCTCATAAAATGAGCTGTACCAGATACTGGAACATACGTAGTTCCACTACCATACCTGCCAGGTTCTGCAGCTAGCTGATGGAATTTTGGATAGAACCTTGACACTCACCTGAGGTGTGGGCATAAGTAAAGGTTTTAATTGATTCTGCCTCTGCCACCACATGATATCTGAATAACTGCAGTTGGATCTTCCTTCAATACCTGTCTACCTGGTATCTTTTTTTTTTTGAGGCCAACTGACTTAAGTGGGTCATCACGGTCACAATTCACCTGTATATTAGCATCAATATAAATTTAGTGTATACTCGTGAAATATGCACTTCTTGGTATACAATATATAGCCTCTACCCAACCAGAAGTACAGTGATACTTGACCATAGGTACAAAGTTGTAAACCCTTTTCTGCAAGACTGCTGCAGCTGTTGTGATTAATACATTTTTTGCCTGCAATTTTTTTCAGTATAACCTGTGCTGAGGTCACTGAATCTAGTAAGTTGGTTTACTACCAGTAATCTGTTGTTGATGGTGATTTTTTTTTTTGTCATTCAGAAATACCTACCAGTAGCTAACCTGTCCTTTGTAAAGCAATACTTCTTGCACCCCAGGTAAAACACCACAATTTACACTTAGACTGGGCACTGCTGCACTTAATTTTTTTTTAATGCAGTATGATACTTATCTTGCAGCAGATGGTATTTCAAAATTCATACACAGTCCCAAAGGACAGCTCTAAACTGGCATCATATAGCAAAGTAGAGAGAGATTTATTCATGTGAATGAACATTGAAAGCAATCTTTCATTCACAAAAGAAACTTGGAAACCTAAACTTTCTTAAAATTGCTGTAATATAATACGTAATATAGTTTAATTCTAGCAAAACTGATTAGTACTGGTATACAGTAGATGATCATAATTCGAGTAGTTACATTCCTGTAAACTGTACTACCAATGATTTCTGAGATTTATGGACTGAAAAACATGAGAAAAATAGTGTTGCAACATTTTCAAGAAATCTATAATTTTTTGTCATAATGCTTCAAAAAATACATTTCTGAACTCAAATGATGCTCAGATGTGAAAAGGAAGAGCACATTTAGAAGAAGACCGCAGACGGAGTACAGTCTAGGGGGCCAGAGACTACAAACCTCACTCAAGGAAAAAGATCTTGGGGTGAGTATAACACTGGGCACATCTCCTGAGGTGCACATCAACCAAATAACTGCTGCAGCATACGGGCGCCTAGCAAACCTAAGAACAGCATTCTGACATCTTAATAAGGAATCGTTCAGGACCCTGTACACTGTGTATGTTAGGACCATATTGGAGTATGCAGCACCAGTTTGGAACCCACACCTAGCCAAGCACGTAAAGAAACTAGAGAAAGTGCAAAGGTTTGCAACAAGACTAGTCCAAGAGACAACATGATAACGACATATAAAATACTGAGAGGAACTGACAGGGTGGACAGAGACAGAATGTTCCAGAGATGGGACACAGCAACAAGGGGACACAGTTTGAAGTTGAAGACTCAGATGAACCACAGGGATGTTAGGAAGTATTTCTTCAGTCACAGAGTGGTCAGGAAGCAGAATAGTTTGGGAAGCGATGTAGTGGAGGCAGGATCCATTCATAGCTTTAAGAAGAGGTATGATAAAGCTCATGGTGCAGGGAGAGTGACCTAGTAGCGGCCAGTGAAGAGGCGGGGCCACAAGCTATGACTCGACCCCTGCAACCACAACTAGGTAAGTACTGTTTGAGTATTTGTTCCTTACCTTCTAGTTGGGTTGCTGATGCTTGATGTTGTGGAGTAGAGCAGGTGGCTGAGGTTGATGTTTGTGGTTGATAAGATATTAAAGGTTGGATGATCTTGGGTGTTGATGCAGCTTCATTGTGTTGATTGTGGTAGTGGAGTGCTCAAGTATTCTGTCATATGCTGCTTTGTTTTACCCTGCAGTTCTTTATACAGCCCACTACACATTCTTAACCATTTAAACTATCCATCACTAAATGTGCACCTGTTTTCAGGCTGTCCTTCCTCACACACTGTTTTATAGTATGATTAGGCTTTTTTCCTAATAATCAGGCTATCAAGTGGAACACCTTGTTAGCTTTTCAATCTGCACATTTAGTAAACTAGAAAGTTATTTACCTGTCACATTTAGTAAACTAGAGTTTTATTTAGCTGTCACATTGAGAATTACTCATTGCACAAACCTTTATCTTCATCTCATTGTCTCGAATTGAATAAATCAGTAGTTCTCTAACTTCAAATGTGCCATCTCCATTATTCGTGCAGTATCTCAATTACCTCAAAGTTTTTAAATAGGCATAATTTCATGTTCAATTGTATTCCTTGCTTCACCAGTGTCACCTGCACTTTGCTTGGATATCATAATAAATTTTCAGAGATGAGATGGGGTGATGAAAAGGAAATGAATTCCACTATGCGCCTTAATGGAAATCGATGTACGTACTTCTAATGGAGATGAAAAAGTAAATTTTAATCATATAATATTGAAAATGCAAGCTATGATTGTGTGACTTAAGTTTTCTAGCATACATCATTAATGAAAAATGTGCCAAAATGGTTTATCAAACTTATCAAAATACTTTATTTTTTCATATACAATAGAACCCCCGTATCCACTGATTCTGTATCTGCGGTTTCAGTTATCCACGGTTTACTGTGGCCCAAAAATACCTCTTAATTTTGCATAATAATGGCCCCAAAGTAGAGAAGCTGGCAGTTCTTCAAAGCCTAAGAGAAACCGTGAAGTGCTTCCCATCAGTGAAAAAGTGATAATTCTCCACTTATTGTGCATAATTTATCAATTAAACTTTATAATAGGTATGTATAGGATTTTTATACAGTGGACCCCCGGAGTTCGTGATTAATCCGTTCCAGAGGGCGTCATGAACACCGAATCTAACGAACTCCGAATCTATTTTCCCCATAAGAAATAATGGAAATAAAATTAATCCGTTCCAGACACCCAAAAGTATTAAAATAAAATATTTTTGTACATTAAATATACATTAAATTACACAGAAAACAATGAAAAATATAAATTAATACTACAATAACATGCCACTTACCTTTATTGAAGAGTTGTTGATGTGTGGAAGATGGGAGGAGGGGGAGGAGGGAGGAGGATGGAGGAGTTGCTAGTGTTTGGAAGGGGGATCCCCTTCCATTAACACTGCAGGTACCAAGTCCTCTTCCTGGGTTACTGGCCTTTTTCTTTTAATGCCACTAGGACCAGGTTGAGAGTCACTGGAACCCTGTCTGATAAAGTAACTGTCCAGGGAGGTCTGTATCTGGCATTCCTGTAAAATAGTCCGGATGTGGGACACCACAGTCTCATTGTACATGTTACCAGCACGGCCTGCAACAGCTTTGTTAGGGTGATAATGTTCCATGAATCTTTGTACCTCAGTCCATTTTGCAATGATCTCCTTCTTGACTTCCACCGTATTTCTGATATTCTTTACCACAGGGCTGGCACTAGGAGCTTTCTTGGGGCCCATGGTGACTTATTTAGCACTTGCAAGCACTAAAAACAGTGGAATAATGACAAAATGTATGGTATGAATGCGTGGGAATGCGTGGGTGGTGGTCACTCGCTGGTAAACAATAGCACACTGATGCTGAATGGAGTGCCCGGGCCCACTCAGGCCACGCGTACGCGTCCGGGACGAATCACGAACTCCGAGCAGATCGTGAACACCGAACCAATATTTTTGCGAAAAAATACCACGAACTCCAATTTTCACGAACTCCGGGGGTCCACTGTATAGGGTTTACTGCTATCCATGGTTTCAGTATCCACTTCAGATCCTTGGAACGTATCCCTGTAGATATGGGGGTCCTACCGTACTTGGTTCTGTTAGCTTGAATTCTCCGGTATTTCAGAATTTTTATACTAATACAATACCTCTTCTGTTTCATATGCTGTACTGTGCATGATAACCTAGTTAAAGTTTTTCTATATTCAAATCAATTTACATGAACAAAGGTACAGTTTAAAATATTAAAAATAAAACTGTTTATACCTTTTACAATTTTATTGTAATTTATAATTACATGTCATGATACATACAATGATTCTTATGAACATGGTCCTAAGCAAATATTTCTGGAATAGTCTATAAATATAGCCTATAAATAATAGCTCACAGCTTTACCAATAATCTGGAGACAAGCTCAGTATATCATCTCACTCTTAAGAACACTCGCATATGACTTCATGAACACTTTCATATGACTACTTTTGCATATAATGTTAGAGATTCAAGCATGACTGATTGTTAACTTCAAAGAAACTTAAATTCTTATAGAGAATTGTTTAATAATTTCTTTAAGAATTATTATTAGTTATTTTCCTAGACAAATCAAAGAATTCTATTAGTTTTCCTATACATTAAAAATTACACTCATATGGGGCATACACTCATAAAGTGCATACAATCATACAGTGCATACACTCATGCAGTATCTGGTGGAATAAAAGGTAATCAGGTCTGATTTAAGGATAGGGAGATTGGGTCCACTTCCTTTGATCAAGAGGGAGTCACTGCATCAAGGAACTCTCCTTTGAGGGGTCTTAAGAAAACAAGCCTTAAAAGTACAGCATTACAAAAGTAAATTGTCTAATAAAACATACTATAGTAATACATTCCAACTGAACACTCAAGTTACTGTACTTTAAATAAATCTATAAATTAACATGAACCTCTCATGAAGAAAAAACTATTAAAAGGCAGCATTCATATTCTGTATAAATCACTATTCTGTGTGTGTGTATGTGTGTATGCACCTAGTTGTGGCTGCAGGGGTTGAGTCACAGCTCCTGGCCCCGTCTCTTCACTGGTTGCTACTAGGTCACTCTTGCTGCTCCATGAGCTTTTATCATACCTCTTCCTAAAGCTACGTATGGATCTTGCCTCCACTACATCACTTCCCAGACTATGTGTGAGCATGTGTGTGTGTGCACATGCATATATATGTGTACTCACCTAGTTGTGGTTGCAGGGGTCGAGTCACAGCTCCTGGCCCCGCCTCTTCACTGGCCGCTACTCGGTCACTCTACCCGTTCCATGAGCTTTATCATACCTCTCCATAAAGCGAGGAGAGGTTATTGGTTGGAAGGGGAATCCCCTTCATAAGGACTTCAGGTATCAAGGCCCTAACCGGGGTTACTTCCCTTCTTTGTCTTTTACTGGCATTGGCGCATATACGTATGTGTACAAAAAATCTGTCCAGGTCTGTTTCTGGCGTCTCTTTGATTTGCCTAAAATGGGACAAGGCATTGTCATTGAACATGTTGCAGACACGGCTTGCAGCAGCTTTGTTAGGGTGATATTTCTCCATAAAACTTTGCAACTCACTCCACTTTGCACACATGTCCTTAATCACTGAAGAAGGCACATTCTCCCCTCTCTCTTCCTCCTCCTCTGAAGCAGTTTCCTCAGCTGCGGTCTGTTGCTGTTCCAGTTGAAGGTCTTGCAGCTCTTCAGTGGTTAGCTCTTCCCTGTGGTCGTCCACCAACTCTTCCACATCCTGGCCACTCACATCCAACCCCATGGGCTTCCCCAAAGACACAATAGATTCCACAACACGCGTATGCCCCTTTTGTAGTTTGTTGCGAGTTCTTTCTTGAATTCTATCTTGTTTGTCTCCTTCTTTATCAAAGGGCTGGCACTCGGAACTTTCTTTGGCCCCACAGTGGCTTATTTAGCAGTTGCATTCAATAAACAAGCACAAAAAACAATGGATTATTGCGAAATGTTTCGGATGAACGCGTGGGGTAATGCTCACTCAACGAGAAACAAAACCAGACTGAGTCAGAATGCATGGGATGCTTTGTGTGGGCGCGGGCAGGCGGACGCGTTTGGTACAGCGGACCAGTCAACTCAATGAAAACCGAGCGGATGTACGAAAACTGGGACAAAATTTAGATGAATAAAGTCGTTGAAAACTGAATTCGACGAAAACCGAGGTTCCACTGTATATGTGTGCGCGCGCATATATGGTGTGTGTGTGTGTGTGTGCATATATGGTGTGTGTGCATATATGGTGGGTGGGTGGGTGTGTGTGTGTGTGCGCATATATGATTGCATGTATATATGTATAAGTACTGCACATATTTTTTAACACACCAGCCATCTCCTACCTAGGCAGGGTGACCCAAAAAAGAATGAACACTTTCAAAAAGTTTTTCTTCTTTCTACATTTAGTAATTTATACAAGAGGAGGAGTTACTAGCCCCTTGTTCCCAGCATTTTAGTCTCCTCTTACAACATGCATGGCTTATGGAGGAAGAGATGTATATATGTACAGTGGACCCTCGCTATTCAAACACTCCAAAACTCACCCTCATTCCAGAATGCTGTTCAAGTGCTGTTACCAAATGAATTTATTCCCATAAGGAATGATGTAAATTAGATTAGTCCATTTCAGACCCCCAAAAATACACTTATAAAAGCACTTACAATAATAAACTTACATAAAAGAGTGAGTTTTGGAGTGTTCGAATAGCGAGGGTCCACTGTATATGCATGCATGTATGTGTGTATGCATATGTATGCACACATTTTTTTTAACACACTGGCCATCTCCCACTGACGGAGGGTGAAACAAATGAATTTGAATGTTTAAATGTGTAGTGGAGGGATGGCGGGATAAGGGTCATCCTAGGAAAGATTGGAGGGAGGAGGTAAAGGAGGTTTTTGTGTTCAAGGGGCTTAGATATCCAGCAAGTGTGTGTGTGTGTGTGTGTGTTAAACAGGAGTGGTTTTTATGGCTTGACATGCTGTTGAAGTGTGAGCAAGGTAACATTTATGAAAAGATTCAGAGAAACCAGTTAGCTGGACTTGAGTCCTGGAGGTGGAAAATACAGTGCCTGCATTTTAAAGGAGGGGTGAGAATATTTGCTGTTTGGAGGGACATCTGAACTGTTGTATCTACGTGCCTCTGGCAAGACAGTGATAGTGTGAATGATGCTGAAAGTGTTTCTTTTTTGGGTCACCCTACCTTAGTGGGAGATGGCCAGTGTTGAAAAAAAACATTAATATTTATTAACATATAGGCCGTTTGCAACCAAGGCAGGATGACCCGAAAAAGAAGAAACACTTTCATTATCATCATTCACTCCATCACTATCTTGCCAGAGGCATGCCTACACTACAATTATAAAACTGCAACTCATCAACACCCCTCCTTCAGAGTGCAGGCACTATACTTCCCACCTCCAGGACTCAAGTCTGGCTTGCCGGTTTCCCTGAATCCCTTCATGAATGTTACCTTGCTTACACTCATACAGCACGTCAAGTCATAAAAACGATTTGTCTCCACTTGCTCCTATCTAACATGCTCGTGCACACTTGCTGGAAGTCCAAGCATATACATAACAAATTCTAACTATTATGTTAACACAAATTCAGACACACTTGCATCACCAACACTGCAATCCTACTCATCAATGATGTCATGAAATAAACTGTTACTTTAAATTCCTGCTGTCCTCCAAAATTACCAAAGAGCTATTACCATCAAAGCTTCCCATGCATAATCCATGATGCTAATGCCATGATAAAACTTTATACATACGTTTACATGTGCCTTAAGGCATGTTAAAAACTCAATACTGTATTAATATCTAAAATAAACGATTCAGCTATAGAAAAGGTTCTGAGCACCAAAGCTGAAACTGTCATTCTTATTTCGGTACATGCAACTTACAATACACAAAATGTACATGAAAAGGATTATAGTAGAATTTTAATGTATGTGAGAATAAATGCCAGAAATGATTCTGTTGTGACAATTATGTACTCATAAATTTGAACCCCTCTTATTAGGACTCTCTATAACTTTAATATGACGAATTCCCAATTGTACTGAAAATTAACCTCCATAATAATCCATATTTTTTTAAAAACTTTATTATGTTAATTACTGTTAACAGGCACCAAACTGGATATTAAAGATTTCTATGAATTTTCTTGTTAATTATATATACATATTAAAATTAAATTTTTAACTTGGAACCAAAATATAATAATTTTTGCACATCAACTGATGCATTTTGCGAGTCATGATAACTATACTAATCATGGATACTTAGCACAAACATTAAGTAGATACACTACTTGGCAACAGCTGATTCACTGATACTGTCGAGGATACCACATCTGCACACCATCTCGAGTGATTAACTGGTGAGTAACCTGGGCTTGAGGATCGTGTGAAACTATCTGGATTGGAACATCAGAGTGTAATGTAACTAACTGGACACCACCTGCTGCTTCCACAGCTGCTGCTTGCTGTTCAGCTTCTTCTTGAGAAACAATAGTCAATGCTGTAGCATCCTCAATGTGAATTTCATGTGTAGCATGATGCAGGTGCTCATGCTGTAAGTGATGGTGGTGGTGTAATTCCTGATGATGTTGTAACTCATGTGGGTAATCATCATCAACTGCAAGCTTTTCATCAATTTTTTCAATTTTTTCAATTTTTAATGGGTCTAGGTTAGCTTCTGGAATATAAACTGTATTGTCGTCCTCCTCTTCACCCAAAGCTAAAACAGCACCCTCTTCTGCCTCAAGCTCAGCGTCAAAATCCTCTTCATCCTCATAATCTTCCTCTTTGATATATTTCCTAGGTCTTCCCCGTTTACCCCAACGACCTCGTTTCCGAGGCCTTCCACGGGGTCTGCCTTTTCTTTTCTGTACATACTTACGGCCACTGCCAGGTTTCGGGCCCGGCTTCTTAGCATCAGGACGGCGAGGAGCACGTGGTTTCTTTGACACTTCTTTGCCACAATATTTCTCTTTGTGCACGGTTAAACTCTCCTTATATTTGAAAGCCTTTTCACAAGAATCACACTTAAATGGACGTGCTTTAGAGTGCACTTTCATGTGCTTATCTAATGCTGAGCTAAAGAAGAAAGCTTTGTTACATTTCTCACACTGGTAAGGCTTTTGACCAGTGTGCTTTTTCTTGTGCGTTGATAATGATGATGAATGTGTGAAAGCTGCATCACATAGATCACACTTCCAGGGCTTTTCACCTGTGTGAACTCTGAAGTGATTCTTTAGTTGCTGCGCAGTAATGAAGGCATGGTTACATTCTTGGCAAACATATGGTTTCTCGCCAGTATGTGTTCTCATGTGAGCTGGTAAATGAGAAGAGCGTGCAAAGGTTTTACCACATATACCACACATATAAGGGCGTTCTCCTGTGTGAAGTCTCTTGTGCATGCGTAAATTGGAACGTTGTGCAAAAGCTAGACCACATTCACCACACACAAAGGGTCTTTCTCCTGTATGAGTACGTATGTGATCCCGGAGAGTTGCATTACATGATACTGTCTTACCACATTCAGGACAGGGCACACGTTCTCCTCCACTTTGGCGTACTCTTGGCTTGGACTGTTTAACAATCATGAGTGGATCGGGAGTAACTGCAGGTGGGGGTTTTGTAACTGGTGGTTGAGTTGCCACAGCTTGAACCTGAACTTGAAGATTACCGTACTGAGCCTGAACTTGCTGATTGAACTGCCGTGCAATATCAGGACTGCCTAGCTCCACTTGTACTGCAGGACCACTTGTAGTTATAAGTTGACCAACTGTGTCGGGACTGTAATTATACCAGGCTACGCCTGTTACCCCTGCTACCCCTGTTACAGAGCCAACACTAGCTACACCACTCACAGCATTAAGAGTCTGCACTCCAGTTACATTTGTAACTCCAGTTACACCTGGCACGGTGCCTACACCTGTTACATGTGTTGCACCTGTTACTCCAGACGTTACAATGTGCTCCATGTTGCCTCCTGCACTTTCTGCTACTGATCAAGTTGCTGGCATGAGTTGCTGCTTCCCTTCTCTAAGTGACCTCAGACTTTCAACATGATTACCTGAAAAATAGAATAATCATTTTAGTTTATCAGAAATTAATTACCAGAAAATATACACTTCTATATTTTTTGCCATAAGATTGTACAGTATTACTTATACAATAGTACTTAATATGGAAATAACCTTCACATAGAAGATGGAAACTTATGATGACATTTTGGTTTGACTTAAGCCATTAAGTAGAGAATAAATTTTCCAAGTTATGCCAAAACTTCGACCTAAGTACGTATTAGTATTCTATGCGCTTTATATTTATGTACTGCTCTAGTCATGATATTATGCCTTTTTCATTCTTTATAGTACTTAATGTTCTGTATATAATATACACACCACAGACAAGACACATCTTCATTTATCGCCGACTTTTTTCGTCAAAATATGGTCTCTGTTTTCGTTGATCACCTCGGATTTTGTCGGACGTACCAGACATGTCCGCCTGCCGCACGCACACAAAGCCTCCCACACACGCATTCTGAGTCAGTGTGGCATTGTTTCTCGGCGAGTGAACATTACCCTGCGCGTTCATACGAAACATTTCGTAATAATCTATTGTTTTTGAGCTTGTTTATTGTGTGTGACTGCTAAATAAGCCACCATGGGGCCAAAGAAAGTTCCGAGTGCCAGCCCTTTGGTAAAGGTGAGAAACACAATAGAATTCAAGAAAGAACTCGTAGCAAAGTACCAAAGTGGAGGAGGAAGAGAGAGGGGAGAATGTGCCTTCTTCAGTGATTCTACGATATGTACAATACTAAAGCAGCAGGAGTCGATAAAGTCTAGTATTTCGCCAGCCAGCAATAAAGTGTAGCATTAACATTGTAGCAAGTAAGTTATGCGATTAAGCGATAGAAAAAGGACGACACGAAACTAACTCCTCCAATGTTGTTGGAGGTATATAGGGCCACTGACAACATACGCAGCATACTGCCAGCATCTCCTCCAAGATAAGTGTAAATATTTCTTATTTATAAAGTGTAAATATTCCTTATTTATAAATTAAAGTGTAAATATTTCTTATTTATAAATTAAAGTGTAAATATTTCTTATTTATAAATTACGTACATTGTTTCAGTGTGACTATTGGTGGTGGCCGCTGCCGCCGCCAACACCATCACTCGTCACATACATAATGACATATTTTATTCATTCTAGAGTATATATCATGTTTCTATGTTATTAATATTGTTTATTATATCATATTAGATGAATTGTGATATACTATAAATAAGCCGTAGAGTTGATATTAGCGTCGTATTGAAGCATTTTGTCCTGTCTCCAAACAATAAACTCGTCTCCCTCTCCCCTCCTCACCATTTTCCATACGCCAAAAGAGTCTTCTGTAAAGGTAAAAGTGATTTAATGTTCATTTATCCATTTCATTAGTGCTTTATATTGTTTTCCGTATGTAAAACTATAATTATTCTCTATAAAATGTATTTTTTGTTAATACTTCTGGGTGTCTGAAATGGATTAATTGGATTTACATTATTTGTTATGGAAAATATTGTTACAGTTTTCGTCAGACTCTCTGGAACGGATTAATGACGAAAACCAATGTTCCACTGTATTGTATACGTACTTAGTTCTTCCATCTCTTCCTACCAATCTGATATCCAATCTTCCACTAGTTCAACTTCTTACTCATGTCACTTTGATTTTTTTTGTATTCCTTTTACTCACCATTCTGAACTCCAACTTTCTTCTGAATCTCACAAAAGCAATATGCCATCAACACAGTGCCACTGTAACACTTCCCACTTTATATTAGCTTTATTAACTTTAGTACTTAACTTTTCTCTAGCATTCACCTCTTTACATCTTCATCTATCAATAAAATAAATAACCATGGTAACATCACAAATCCTAGCCTATGTCATACTTTTACTGGAGGATATTTCTCTTCTCTTCTACATATTCTAGTCCAAGCCTCACTCTCATAATCTTTAACAGCTTTTATAAAATTACTGCCTATTCCATACACTGGCATCACCAGCCACATTGATACCCTAATCACCCTATCATATACCATTTCAAAATCCATACTATATAAAACAAATACGTATCTCATTAATTAATATCAAAGTACCATACTTGGCACTTATATTCTTTAACACACAATTCCCACATACCCTTCATTTCCAAAATTTCTCCCTGTTCATTTGAAATCCTGCTTTGTGTTTCAGTAACATATGCTATGTAATTTACCTTGCACAGTATACTATACATACTGTAAACACTCATTCCCAGTAGTTCTCATATTCTCTTGACAACTCCTTACACAGAGGAACTATACATGTTCTCTGCCAATTCTAAGCTATTTTCCCATCTTTCATATATTAAAACAAATATGCAGCATATCCCTCCCCCCCAATCCCTGATTTCAACATTTAGTCTTAAATCCATTCATCCTTGTTCTTTTATTCCCCTTTTAACATGCTTATTGTACAGCCTCACCTACCTTTTCCCATGCTCATTTTTTTACTCTTCCTCCTAACAAAGCCTATTTCTCCATACCCCGTGCATTAAAATTCTTGCCTCTATTTCACTGTCTACATTTAACAATGACAAAAGAAAAATGATCTCACTCCATGACACTCAGTAGTTACTGCCAAGTCAACAGTGTCACCTATTTTCACACCATCGATACTAAGGACAGAAGCTTGGTCAAGAGAGTATGTACTTATCCACCAATTTCACTCTTTCCAAACTGAGCCCAGAAGTGGGACTAGGAGCAAACAAGTATTTCAAGAAGTACATTTAGGCGTACATATAATGTGATGTGAATGTTCCTTTGCTTTCTTGAACTCTAGATAGTGATCAGCAGTACAATTATACTTGTAACAATCTCATGCAGCAAGCATTAGCAGAATAGCTCAAGCACAACCGTTGGACCAAGAAAGCCAAGTAGAGAGCAGTGAGAAAACGATACTGTATAAATCATCAACACTTATGTTATACGAGGCAACAAGATATGTAAGCATGAACATGTAGGGAGCATACAAGGAGAACCTACAAAATCAACAGCTGAAGCTCTCACCAATTATTTTATTTTTATCACACTGGCCCAGGAAACATTAACCATAATTCAATCAATGGCTGTCTTACTAAAAATGTACAAACATCACAATTTCAAATACTGTCTGAACTGTAACATCTCCATCCTTTCTTCAGGCACTGTACTTCCACCAGCTAACTGGTTTCCCTAAATTCTTTCATAACTACTACTTTGCTCATCCTGTAGCTTGACTGCTAGCGCACTCAGCCCACATGCTGAAGTCCAGGGAAATCCCCGGTATAGTTGGAAACATTAGGACATGTTTCCTTAAGATATCTGCTGTCCAATGTTCACCTATCAGTAAAATGGGTACCTGGATGTTAGTCGACCGGTGTGGGTCACATCCTGGGACAAAATTTACCTAATTTGCCCTAAATGCTCTGCATAACAAAGGGCTTTCTATATACTAGTTGTATGTCATTGATGTCAGTTAGGCCTGTATACCTTGTAGTACATGCACTTGTAGAAATAAAAATTATTATTATTACGTACTATTATACTCCAACAGTATGTCAAATCCTAAAAACCACTCATTTATATTTGTATGCACACCTGCTGGATACTCAAAACTCCTTACCACTTAAAACATAATTCACATCCTCCCTCCAACCCTTCCTGAAAGGACCCCCTACCCCTACTCCTCTATCATCTTAAACTTCATTGGATGACAGACAAACTTAAGGGTAAAAAAAAAAAACACCCATGAAGAGATAACAGGGCAATGAATGAAAACCAGAAAAGTTTGGAGCAATGACAGCACAAAATGCATCAGGTCCATTAGCAGAGGAAAACAAACTATGTCAGGGCAATTTATGGAAGGGAAGGACTGAAGCAGTAGCTGGGTGTTTAGGGGAGTAAGAGATTGCTCTGAACACATTTGTTTGAGGGCACCAGGGTATTACAGTGGACCCCCGGTGTTCGTCCTGCTCCAAACTCGCCCTTTTATGTAAGTGTATTTTTTTAAATGCTTTTGTAAGTGTATTTTTGGGAGTCTAAAAGGACTAGTCTATTTTACATTATTCCTTAAGGGAATAAATTCGTTTGATAATGGCACTTGAACAGCATTCTGGAACGAAAAAATAACGAAAACCGGGGGTCCACTGTATTATATTAAAAAACAAGCCCCCAAACCCACATGGGTCACACAGCAGTGCTGCTATCTAATGCCTCCATCTCTTGAGATATAATTATAAGGAAGTATCTATAGGGGGTGGCAGCAATGCACCCAAAAAGTATGTTAGAGGCTATTGACATGGCAATAGGATAGTAGTCTAGTGTCGTCTGCAAATGATACAGTGCTTTGGGTGATGTCCCTGTCTATGTCATATATGAGAAGGAATTGGGATAAGATCTGTGCCTTGGGGAACAGAACTATACAGTAGCAGACCCTAACTTCACTTTGTTTAGAACAGTAGGTCTTAAACATTTTTGATGTGTTTACCCACTGAGCTAGCCAAAAAGCATTAATTGTCTCCTTCCCATTTAAATGACAAAAAAAAATATGAAACAATAAAATCATATTTTCTCAGAATTTTCACAAAATACAGTACAATATTTCAATTAATTTGTTACTTAAAATATTGCATTACATTCGCTTACCAAACAAAAAGGCTTTTTGCCTTTGCATGATTTAAAAACACAACAAGCCATATGCAAGAAATAAAATTATCAGTGTGATGGTTGATACTACTTCTCCTTGATCAACTTTGAGAGATGAGGCTTTATCACAGCTAGCACACATTGCAGGTCTGAAGATAGATTCAGTATATTTCTTTCCTTGGTATTAATGCTAATCACTGTAGAAAAGCCATGTTCATAGAAATAGGTTGTGGCAATAAGGATAAGGGTTTGAGAGCTAAGCTGTCAGAAGAACTTGGTATTCACCACCAGGCTTTACACCAAGAGGCTGCCGGGTCAGAATCTTGAAAATCTGCTTTCAGCTTGTAATCTTAACCTTTTGACTGTCACAACCTCAAATCCTGAAGTATCTCCTGGTGTCGCAAAATTTTCGAAAAAAAAAAAAAAATTATTTCTTCTTATGAAATGATGGAGAATCTTTTCCCGATGGTAATGACACCAAAAGTACGAAATTTGATGGAAAACTTACGGAGCTACGCGCTCGCGAAGTTAGTGATCTCGGCGATATATACGCATCGGTGATTTCGCCGACTTTGAGACCTATTTTCAGCCAATTCCATTGTTCCAGTCGACCAAACTAATAGCTATTTCTTTAGAACTCCATTTGTTCTATCGAATGAGTACAAGAAACTGCCAATTTACCGATTTCAACTACCCAACTGGCAATTTGGCCAATTTCATGCAAAATAAAAAAGATGTCAATTTCAAAATAGGGTCCAGAATAAACAATGCAGACATTCCTGGCACTAAAATAAGATTTTTTCTGTTCATTAGTCATGTCTTTAGGCCCCTCTTATATTACTCTTGCTTTCTATTTTGATTTTTTATTCACACAAAAAATAGAAGATTTACTGTTATGCAGATTACTGCATTATTGTAAAAATGGTATAAATAATATCAGTGCACTTGTGAAAGAATATTAGACTCACCAGTTGACGTGTATTGGACGCATGGCGTGATTTGTTTACTCTTGAACATTGGCAAAAATCGAACATTTCCGCTACTTTGAGCTCAATTTCAAGGTCGTTTTCATCATGAAACTAATCAAAATCATCTCTATTTCTGTAATATGTTTTCCATTCTATCAAATGAGACCACAAAAAAGAGAATACAACCATAAATACTATAAAGTGGACCCCCGAGTTTCGGTCATAATTCATTCCAAAAGGCTGCTCAAGTGCCTTTACCGAATGAATATACTCTCTTAAGGAATAATGTCAAGTAGGTTAGTCCATTTCAGACCCCAAAAAATACACTTACAAAAGCACTTACAATATTACACTTACATAATTGTACGATTTCTGAGGTGACCGAAACTCGGGGGTCCACTGTACGAAAATACACCTCAAAGTCGGCGTTTTAATCCAAAAACACGGTCGGAGTCTCTCACATGTGGGCCTACCAGCTTTCTCCCGCTTGATTTGAAGCCGCTAGAATTTTTGAGTATACGTATATACGTCTGAAACAGTGGCTCATAAGACATATATATACACGACCAAAACAGTCAAAGGGTTAATGCAGACTGAGAAACTCTACTTTTGCCGTGACATTCTCGACCTTGGTGACTCCTTCCTCCTCTAAAATAAGGTCTCACAATCCATGCATTCATTTCATGATGTTCCAGATCAGGAAGCAGCCACAGATGGACTCTTTCATAGACAGTAATTGTCAAATGATATCATCAGTAAATAAGCACTTCTCTTTGGTCACCTTAAGTCACATTATCAATTCTGAGACCATGGATACATCATCAGCCCCACTTCTGTGTTGGTAAAGATGGAGCTCGTAAGGAAGCTGACCACCTTGTAGCATATGGATCTCGGCAAAAAAAATCTAAGATAAGCCCACTTTAGAGTGAATGTATGGTCTGTTATTTTCAAATAAAATTTTTACTCTTTATAAAGTAGCTCTCCCCTTTTCTGGTAACATGGCAATTTCTTCTTTTAGTTTCAACACATGGTGTAAGACTTTACCCCTTGATAAGTAGCGAACCTCTGTATGAAACAGAAGTATGCAGTCCTGGATGCTCTGGAAGACAAGCTAAATGCTGATGTAGTGCACACTGATTTTTCAAAAGCATTCAACAAATGCAACTATGGCAATCACACCAGGTATGGTGTGATTGCACATGAAATGCATGAAAAAGGAATAACTGGAAAAGTGATTAGATGGATATTTAACTCCTAAACTTATAGAACCCAGAGAGGAGTAGTAGTAGTAGTAGTAAAGAGTGAAGTCAGAAACTGCCACAATGAAAAGCTGTTCCTCAAGGCATGGCACTCTCCTCACTTCTCACATTATCTAACACTGACAAGGACACAATCACAGTACCGTAACATCCTTTGCTGATGACACCTGAATCTCCATGAGAGTGACGTCCATCAAAAACACTGTGATTCTTCAGGCAGATATAAATCAAATCTTCCAGTAGGCCTCAGGCAACAACATGATATTTAAAGAGGGCAAGTTTCATTTGCTTTATGGGAGAATAGAGGAAATAAAGACTGTAAAGGAGTACAAGACAAACTCGAATCATTCAATAAAATTAAAGTGCCATGTGCAAGACTTTGGAGTAAGATAGGCTGGATAACCAGAGCTTTCGAGATGAGATGGAGAGCTGGTGGTCACTAGTGTTCCATCATTATCGTGGTGCAGTCACTAATGTCCCATTATTGTGGTGGAGTCACTACATGTCCCATCATTGTTGTGGTGCAGTCACTACGTGTCCCATCATTGTTGTGATGCAATCACTATGTGTCCCATCATTGTTGTGATGCAGTCACTGTGTCCCATCACTGTTGTGGTGGTCACTGTGTCTCCCATCGCATTGACACTAATTGCATAACCCACTAGATGACCAATAATGTAGTACAATAATAATATAATCCCTTCATGCGCTTAACCCGTATGGGTCATGCAGCATTGTAGGTAGTGGTGTGCGAGGGTAGGAGTGTGCAAAAGGAGGTGTATGCGAGGGTAAGGGTGTGTGAGGATAAGAGTGTGCGAGGATAAGAGTGTGCGAGGAGTGGGGGTTAGTGGAGGTTAGTGTATGAGTACAGTTAGTGCAATTTTTAAGTTTCCATTAAAAAGTCAAAGAATGTGTCTGAATCAAAAATAGGACTCTCAGAGAGAACAGTTAATGCATGTGTATTAGGGTGTTGTAGATGTCAGAAGTGAATCCTGCACACCCACTATAGATATAACAATGTGTTAAGATAAGAGGGAACTGACAGTTACAGTGTAGTACGTACAATAAATTTCTTATAAAAACTTGAAAACAAAAAGATTTGTAGTTCAAACTAATGAGAAAACAGATACAGTGGACCCCCGAGTAACGAGCAAAATTCATTCCAGAAGCCTGCTCAAGTGCCATTACCGAACGAATTTACTCCCTTAAGAAATAATGTCAAGTAGGTTAGTCCATTTCAGACCCCCAAAAATACACTTACAAAAGCACTTACAATATTATACTTACATAATTGTACAATTTCCGGGGTGCTCGTTACTCGGGGGTCCACTGTATTGTGAATACAGTGGTCCCTCGGTTTTCGCCGAAAATTCGTTCCAGAATGCTCCTCAAGTGCCATTACCGAACGAATTTACTTCCTTAACCCTTAAACTGTCCACACGTAGATATATTTACTCGCACTGCTCGAACGTAGATCTCGTTTTTCAAATGCTTTTAACCTTGCCAGATAAGCTGAGTTGCCTAGAGATTAGAGAATGGTTCTGTGCACCCAGTGTTGCAGTATTACAAATTTGGGAATGACAAACAAAATGCACTCTTCATTTTAAACAAAAAGAACAATTTATTTTTTCTCAAAATATTCGGAGCAGTACGCGAGTAAACGTAGATCTACGTTTGGACAGTTTAAGGGTTAAGAAATAATGTCACGTAGGTTAGTCTATTTTAGACCCCCAAAAATACACTTGCAACAGCACTTACGAAAATACACTTACATAAATGTTCGAGTTTGGAGATGCACGAAAACTGAGGGACCACTGTAATGTGTAGATATTAACAGTTACTGCATTTGTAAAGTTTTATGAAAAAAGGTTAGGGTAAATTTCTAGAATGTAGATATGTTTGCCCAGCACAATAACAACAGATAAAAATGCTTTGAAGTACATACAGGATAATCACATACAAATCAACAGTTGAACTGGTGTGGAGATTTTCACAAATGAAGCTGTCTCTTACTAGTAGAAAAGTGGCTTAATTGTACAACTTCAAAACTGTGACATAATTGTTTTATACATACTACTGTAAACATTGGTTACTAAGAACATGCTCGACTAATGAATATAACAAATCTGTAAAAATTATCACCATTATTATTGCTGTATTATTATTATTATCAATGGCAGCATAAACCCATAAAGGTCATACAGCTTCTGTAGAAAGAAAAGGGTATGGTAATCAGGTTTGATCTGAGGAAGAGGGTAGCATTATTTCCGTGGTTCAAGTCATTCAGCAGCATCAAGGCACCCCCTCCTCCTTGAAGAGAATCATTAAAAACACCAAATTCAAGATTATGACAGGTGCATAGCAATTATTTTAATATTACATACAGAACTTAGTCTATACATCTCTGAATGACAGTCATGGCTTAAAATTCATCACTATATTTGAAAAATTATTTCGTCTTTTTGACAATTTATCTGCAATACTGTACTCCAAAAACTAAATAATATTACAGGTAATTTATATTTATGATGTTTAACCCTTTGGGGGTCGGTGCCGTACTAGTACGTTTTACGAGCAGGGGTTGGTGCCGTACTAGTACACCCAAATTCTAGCGGCCTCAATTTAAGCAGAAAACGTCTGGTAGGCATACATATGAAAGAATGGGTCTGTGTGGTCAGTGTGCGCAGTATAAAAAAAATCCTGCAGTACACACTGCATATTGAGAGAAAAAAAACTCTGACCGTTTTTTTCGATTAAAACCGCCTTTGCAGTCGATTTTCGTATGGTATATATTGATGTATTCTCGTTTTCTTGGTCTCATTTGATAGAATGGAAGATATATTACAGAAATAGAGATGATTTTGATTGGTATGACAATGACAAGTACCTTGAAATTGAGCTCAAAGTAGCGAAAATGTTCGATTTTTGACGATGTTCAAGAGTAAACAAATCACACCATGCCTCCAATACACATCAACTGGCGAGTCTTATATTCATGCACAAGTGCTCTGATATTATTTGTACCATTTTTACATAACAGTAAATCTTCTATTTTTTGTGAGAATAAAAATTCAAAATGAAAAGCAAAAGTAATGGAACAGGGGCCTGGAGACGTGACTAATGAACAGAGAACATGTTATTTTAGTGCCAGGAATGTCTGCCTTGTTTATTGTGGACCCTATTTTGAAATTGGCATCGTTTGAAATTTGTGTGAAATTGGAAAATTGCCATTTTCTGACCACTATTTTGGGTAGATGAAATTGGTAAATAGCCAGTTTCTTGTACTCAATCGATAGAAAAAATGGAGTTCTATCGAAATAGCTATAGTTTTAGGAGACTGAAACATTGGAATTTGTCGAAAATAGGGCTCAGAGTGGGCAAAATCGCCGATGCGAAAGTGTCATGGCTACCGCTAACTTCGCGAAAGCATAATTCCGTTAGTTTTCGATCAAATTTCATAATTTTGGTGGCGTTATGATCGGAAAAAGATTCTCTATCATTTCATAAGAAAAAATAAAAAAAAAAATTTCCAAAAAATTTTCGACCCCAGGAACACTTTCCTGAGAAGGCCTGTCGACCCCCAGTGTTGATTACATTTGCTGTATTTAGATTTAGATATGATGCATGTACTGTATATGCTCGTGTAAAACTGAGCACAGCATATTCATACATTTAAAAAAAATCATAGTGCTTTAAAATTTCTTACAGTACATGTAGTATGTCATTTTAGGCCTTCAAATGTCTTGATATATCATGTGACATAGTCCCTCCTAGTTGAACAATCTAGGCAGCTCCACCCCATATTTCATGAAGTATAACACCTGCCACCCTGCCTTGGTGGGAAACGGCCGATGTGTTAATAATAATAATAATAATAATAACACCCCTGAACACATCTTTTAATAAATTGTAACAGAAAATACTTGTAAATACAGATTTCCCTTCCTTAATGCAAACTTACTACTATGCAATGAAATAAATCAGTATCAACCATTTGAAAACTATAGCAATTACACTAGTGTTTGTATTTTTTAGAAACTTAAAGGAACAGAAAAAAGACAACTTTGTGTTCTCAATCCATTAGATTCTTGTTGTCTGTACTGAAACTTTCGTCAACAAAGCTTATTTGAAATTCATCAGTCTAATAAAACCTTGAAACTAAAGTTAAATGATTATTATTATTATTATTATATTTATGGGGAAGCACTGGTCCTGTGTCATACAGCATCAGGAGAATGGGGAGGTCAATCAGTAGAAAAAATAGTGAATGAATGAATTTTTTGAACACTGGCTTATTAATATTGTGTTAACACTTTGCATGAGCAAAGATTTGCAGAACTTCCATCAATTAAAATAAACGTAAGTAAAAAATAGTAATGAACTCTTGCATTTTGTTTACGGGACTGACAAAAATACTGTAAACCCAAACACTGAAGTACTGTACTGCATTATCATTGAACAAACAAGCCCATTTGCATTAAATAATTTAACTTATTTTTTATTTCACACAATATAATTTATATTTTTGAAACATTCTGCTTTGCTTTTATTCAACATACTGTATGTAAGAATGATCAACACATAAATTTTCAGTTATCATACCTACCATATCAGTGAAGACATTAAAATTCAGGGTAACAATCATGAAAGGATCCAGGGAAACTGGTTTGCCAGACTTTGAGTCCTAGAGGTGGGAAGTACAGTGGCTGCACTTTGAAGGAAGGGTGGGGGATATTTGCAGTTTTTAACTGTAGTATCAGTGCACCTCTGGCAAGACAGCGATGAAGTGAATGATGGTGAAAGTATTTCTTCTTTTTTGGGTCACCCTACCTCAGTGTGAGATGGCCAATGTTGAAAAAAAAAAAAATCAAATGACCCTCTAAACTGCACCATTCCTTTCTCCACAAAGTACAGGCCTAAAAACCTTCAGAAATGTTACCCTGCTCACACTCCAACAGCACGTCAAGTCCAAAAACCACTTGTCTCCACTCACTCCCACCTAACAAGCTCACACACATCTGCTGGATTCTCAAGCCCATATCCAAAACACCTCCACCGTCCCTCCAACCCTTCTTAAGATTTCATATGAATTAATATTGTATTAATTTCCAACTATAAGCATTTTATGTATGTCTGTGGGTAAATAAGATAACAAAAATGTGTGATATCAGATGAAAAGAATTATTAACATAACTGTTCAAGCTGAACATGAAAAGCTTGAAGAGCACCAATATACAGGACCACTCTGATCAACTCATCTAAAAGTCTCAACCCAGCCTGGTTGGACTTGTCATTTTAGAAGAACCTTTATCACTGGAAAAGAGATCATGAATATATCAAAAGATTAGCATTACAACTCCACTGGAGAATTCATGCCTTTACCGACTCATTTTTGGAATGCTTTCTCTTTACAAATAAGCATTCAAGATATAAGGTAAACTGACTATATAATAGCTCTGGCTCCTAAAACTCACAGGCCAGTGCATTAACCACTCAGCCAGCTGGCTCTGATTCATCGAACTAGGTATACCACAGCCATGCTGGTGTGGAATTCATCTGCAAAATCCTGCATTTGTGGTCACAGTGGAGCCCATGCTAACCTCCCTATGGTGTATATTATTATTATAATCAAAACATGCGCTAAGCCACAAGGGTTATACAGCCCTATGGTGTATAGAAATATTCCTAGTTGGATGAATCTTATTAGAGCCAGCTGGTTCATTGGTTACTGCACTGGCCTGCGAGTTTTAAGGCTAGCTTGCCATGGTTCAATCCCCACCCGTTCCGTGATTTGTTCGTAATTGTTACCAAGATTTCTTGAGTTAATTTTACCCTGTATGTAATTGCTTAATACCAAATAAAGCACAGTATTTACATCTACAAAACTATTTCTACAACATTTATGAACACTCCATCTTGAAGAGAAGCAAATAGAAAATTAATCTCTTAAAACTCTTGCTTACATTTAAATAAAATGTTCTAAGATTCTAGAGATGAGTCAAGGTGACTTTCCTTCTTTGGGCCACCCTGCCCTGATGGAATACAGCCATATTAATGTACAGTGCAAAGCTGTAACATGGAAAAAACCATCAACAAAATCACCTAATTTATCATCCTTGTCTTCCTTGGGTATATAATAACTTGTTCAGGTGAATGACGATTAACACTCATATGTTTCCACATGTACTGCACAATCTCAACTTCCCATTTTAAAACAAAAAGAAACATTTAAATACTTCTGGCTTTTTTTTTTCTATTAACCCATCAGCCGTTTCCCACCGAGGCAGGGTGACCCAAAATGGTAGTATTTATTATTTTTAGTAATTTATTTAGGAGAAAGGGTTACCAGCCCATTGCTCACAGTATTTTGGTCACCTCTTACGACACGCATGGCTTATGGAGGAAAATTTTCTTCTGGCTTTATTATTAAAGCACTTAACCTTCAATTGGTTACTATTTCATGTAGGGATTTTCATTTTCTCAAACCTCATTTTAATTGACCACTACTTCTGTACAAAATTATAAATTTGATTTAAAACTAAATATGAATATGAAATTATGTGGAGCAAGGAATATTCACAAAATATACTTACTGTAGGAAATTTCAGTTAGGTTACTTTATTATTATTATTTGTCATATGATGACTATTTGTCTTGTTAATATTATGGGTTGTGTTGAACTGGGCTGTGTCTATTTTGCATCTAAATGTTATTTGTAGTTAAAAACAAGCACATAACAATGGAAGATGTTTTTGAGAAAATTGGATCATTTCCTACAAGTGCATGATCAGTTAGGGGTATGGGATATTTGCAATGTACAGTGGTACCCCGGTTTACGATGGTCTCCAAACTCGCCCTTTTATGTAAGTTTATTTTTTTAAATGCTTTTGTAAGTGTATTTTTGGGGGTCTAAAAGGACTAGTCTATTTTATATTATTCCTTATGGGAATAAATTCGATTGGTAATGGCACTTGAACAGCATTCTGGAACGAAAAAATATCGTAAACCGGGGTACCACTGTACTGTAGTTTGATTGGAGAAACAGTCAGCAAAAAATTCTAGCCTTATTATGGGCTGAGATAATAGAAAAACTTGAAATCAGTCACAGGAATACCACAGTATAAGTTAAACAAAGCTAAAACTTTCTCTCAGAGCATAAAATAAGGCCAACCAATTGCACTGTACATTATGGTGTAAAATTGTCAGCCAAATTGGTTGGCAACTGGTTGGTATTGTATTCTCAGCTATGCTGCTTATTAGTTTCCCACCAGATGTTGGTTTGTTAAGTTTATTGCTTATAAACTACATTAGCCAAACTAAATGATTACTCACAGTATATTGAAGTTATATTTCTGTTCTATTATTACTGTACAGTATTCGCTCTAGTGTTAACTAAAGGAAAACATTATGATCTTGTTAGTACAAATTGCTATTAAATTGTGATTGCTTTGTACATTACAACATATATTTCCAAGACCATACTTTTGCCTTGATACTTGCCCTATTCAGTTTAATTTATAACTTTCTGCCGGAAAGCAGACATCAACAGAAAGAAGAACGCCATTTTTTCCACTTATAAATGCCAGACAACAGGTTTACACTAACTTATATAAAGTTAGTAATAGAACTAGGCATTAAAAAACACAATAAAAAGTAAAATGCATACACCGTACATTCATTAACTACCTTAAAATATTTGTATAGTCTTAGTGTAGGGCAAGAGAGAGGTGAGTAATACTTATTTGTAGGAAGTCAGATGTAGGTAGCCCTGACTCCCCCTCCAAACTTAATACTATATACAATACTTAAAGCAGCTCAGAGATAAAATACACATACGTACAGTACACTCATTATTTACCTTAAAATATGTGTATGTAGTCTTAATGTAGAATGAGAGGCGAGTAGTACTTATTTATAGGAAGTCAGGTGTAGGTAGCCGGTAGATGTACCTATGTAGTCCACCTGGCTACATAGCTGCACCGACCTACCTACATAGCTACACAAGATATTTAATGTGGCCCAGAGCCATATTACAGTGGTCCCTCGGTTTTCGTGCATCTCCAAACTCGAACATTTATGTAAGTGTATTTTCGTAAGTGCTGTTGCAAGTGTATTTTTGTGGGTCTGAAATAGACTAACCTACGTGACATTATTTCTTAAGGAAGTAAATTCGTTTGGTAATGGCACTTGAGCAGCATTCTGGAACAAATTTTCAGCGAAAACCGAGGGACCACTGTATTACCATCAACATACTATGTACCTTGTTCACTAAGGTTAGTCGTTTCTAACAATTACCTTTAGATGACATCATAAACGATGGGAGAAGTAATGAATAATTCATGAAGAGAATTGTAAACAAAAGCAGAGTGTTAAGGGGGAGTGACTGGGCCAAATGCAGATTCATACACGTTTTCTCTGATGCTGGACCAGAGAAAACTTAATGTTTTCCCTCCACCCAGCATATAAACATAGCATGTTTATATGCTACGTAACGTGTTTCTTATATAATTTTGAAGAAAATATCATAGATTGATTAATGAAAATGTCTATATTAACGAAAAATAAGACATTTAACCCTTTCAGGGTTGGTGCCGTACTTGTACGGCTTACAAGCCAGAGTTGGTGCCGTACTCGTACGCATAAATTCAAGCGCCTTCAGATCTAGCGAGAGAAAGCTGGTAGGCCTACATATGTAGGAATGGGTCTGCATGGTAGTGTGCGCAGTATAAAAAAAATCCTGAAGCACGCAGTACATGAGAAAAAAAAACTCTAACCGTGTCTTTGGTTTAACCCTTTCGGGGTTTTGGTCGTACTTGTACGGCTTACGCCCTGGGGTTATTGACGTACTAGTAGGCCTAAATTCTAGCGCCCTCAAATCAAGCAGAAACAGGCTGTTAGGCCTACATGTGATAGAATGGGTCTGTGCGGTCAGTGTGCGCAGTATAAAAAAAATTCCTGCACACCACAGTGCATAATGAGGAAAAAAAACTGACTGTTTTTGGTTTAAAACAGCGACTTTGCAGTCTATTTTCGTATGGTATTTATGCTTGTATTCTCGTTTTCTTAGTCTCATTTTAGAGAATAGATGATATATTACAGAAATAGAGATAATTTTGACTGGTTTCACGATGACAAGTACCTTGAAACTGAGCACAAAATAGCGAAAATGTTCGATTTTGGCCGATGTTCAAGAGTAAACAAATCACACCATGCATCCAATACACATCAACTGGAAAGTCTAATATTCTTGCACAAGTGCGCTGATATTAATTATACCATTTTTACAATGATGCAGTTGTATACATAACAGTAAATCTATTTTTTGTGAGAATAAAAATTCAAAATGGAAAGCAAAAGTAATGTAAGAGGGGCCTGGAGACATGACTAATGAACAGAGATGTTATTTTAGTGCCAGGAATGTCTGCCTTGTTTATTATGGACCCTATTTTGAAATTGGCATCGTTTGAAATTTGTGTGAAATTGGCCAAATTGCCATTTTCTGACCACTACAGTGGACCCCCTTGTTTCGTAAGGTTCTTATTTCGTAAACATCGTGTTTCGTAAGCTTTTTTCGATTTCGAGAATCGTAAACTGGCTCGTGTTTCGTAACGTATTAGACCTGTCCGCCTTCTCCGCGCCTACGCAGGACACCGCCAGTGAAGCGTTGTTTACCATTGAGAGAACATTACCCAGCGCACTCTTTCAAACATTCACAATACATTTGGTGTCTTTTTTGGTGGTTTAGTGATTGTCACTGTGAAATAAGTCACCACAGGTCCAAAGAAGCTTCCTAGTGGCACCCCTGTGGTAAAGAAAGTGAGGAACACCATCGAACTGAAGAAAGAGATTATAGAAAAAATATGAGAGTGGCGTACGTCTGAGTGAGCTTGCCAGGATGTACAAGAAAACCCCATCTACTATCAGCTCTATCCTAGCAAAGAGAAATGAGATCAAGGAAGCTAATGTTGCAAAAGGGGTTGATATGTTAACGAAAAATAGATCGAAAACAGTGGATGAGGTTGAGAAGTTGTTGTTGGTGTGGATCAATGAAAAACAGAGAGCGGGTGATAGTATTTCCATGGCGATAATTTGTGAAAAGGCAAGGAAGTTGCACGCAGATCTTGTCAAGACAATGCCTGGAACCAGTGGTGAGGCGAGTGATTTTAAAGCCAGCAAAGGCTGGTTTGACAGGTTTAAGAAACGTAGTGGCATACACAGTGTTGTGAGACATGGTGAGGCAGCCAGCTCAGACACACGTGCAGCTGAAAAATTTGTGCAGGAATTCCAGGGGTTCGTAGAGGCTGAACAATTCCTCCCCCAACAAGTGTTTAACTGTGATGAAACAGGCCTGTTTTGGAAGAAAATGCCCAACAGGACCTTCATTACTCAGGAGGAAAAGGCACAGCTAGGACACAAGCCTATGAAAGACAGGCTAACTCTTATGATGTGTGCCAATGCCAGTGGTGATTTTAAAGTGAAGCCTTTACTGGTGTATCACTATGAAAATCCCAGACCCTTCAGGAATCACAGTGTTGACAAGAATAATTTGTGTGTGCATTGGAAGGCTAACACCAAGGCATGGGTCACTACGGAGATTTTCAAGGAATGGGTGACTGGAGTGTTTGGCCCTAGTGAAGAAATACCTCTTGGAAAAGAAATTGCCACTCAAGTGCCTCCTGGTACTGGACAATGCTCCTGCTCACCCTCACAACTTGCAAGAGTGTTTGTCTGACAAGTTTAATTTCATCAGAGTGAAGTTCTTGCCTCCTAACACCACTCCTCTCATCCAGCCCATGGACCAGCAGGTCATTTCCAACTTCAAGAAACTGTACACCAAAGCAGTGTTTGAAAAGTGCTTTGAAGTGACCTCAGACACTTGAGTTGACCCTAAGAGAGTTCTGTAAAGATCACTTCAATATTGTGCATTGCATACGCCTTATAGGTAAGGCTTGGGAGGGAGTGACTTCCAGGACTTTGAACTCTGCTTGGAGACCATTGTGGCCAGGTTGTGTCCAACAGAGGGATTTTGAAGGATTTGAGGCTGACCCTGACCCTGACGACCCTGTGCCTGTTGTGGAAGATATTGTGGCATTGGGGAACAGCCTGGGGTTGGAGGTGAGTGGTGAGGATGTGGAAGAGTTGGTGGAGGAGCACAGGGTAGAGCTAACAACTGAAGAGCTGCAAGAGCTTCATCTGGAACAGCAACAGACCACAGCTGAGGTTATTGCTTCAAAGGAAAAGGGTGAGAGACAGAAGGAGGTGCCTTTTTCAGTGCTTAAGGAGATGTGTACAAAGTGGAATGAGTTGCAGACATTTGTTGAAAGACACCACCCTGAGCAAGCTAAAATGAGCCTTCTGTGCAGCCACTTCAGTGACAGAGCCATGTCGCACTTCAGGAAAGTGTTGAAGAGTCGCCAGAAACAGAGGACTCTGGTCAGTTACTTTACCAGGCAGGGGTCTAGTGACTCTGAAGCTGGTCCTAGTGGCATTAAAAGACCAAGAAGGGAAGTAACCCCAGAGAGGGACTTGTTACCTGAAGTCCTTTTGGAGGGGGATTCCCCTTCCAACCACTAACACCCTGCCCCTGTCAGCAACTCTACCTTCCAGATGCCTGCAACTCTTCAATAAAGGTAAGTAAATGTATATATATATATATATATATTGTTTTTAATTATTTTGCATGAATATTTTTTTGTGGAACGGATCAATTGTATTTACATTATTTCTTATGGGAAATAATGGTTCGAATTTCGTAAACTTCGTGTTAAGTAATAGCTCCTGGAACGGATTAATTACGATACTCGGGGGTCCACTGTATTTTGGGTAGTTGAAATTGGTAAACGGGCGTTTTCTTGTACTCATTCGATAGAATAAATGGAGTTCTAGCGAAATAGCTACGATTTTAGTCGACTGAAATATTGGAATTGGCCGAAAATAGGGCTCAAAGTGGGCGAAATCGCTGATGCGTAAATATCGTAAGTTTTCCATCAAATTTCATACTTTTGGTGTCATTATGATCGGGAAAAGATTATCATTTCATAAGAATTTTTTGTTTTTCGAAAATTTTTCGACCCTGAGAATGAGTTTAGGAGAGGACCTCTTGACCCTGAAAGGGTTAATGTGCCCAAGAGTGATTATTACGTACTATTAGTATTACTATGGCGTTAAGACTAGAGGGACACACTTAGTGATTTAATGTGTACCTGCACGTCAGCAGTGTGTAAGTATATTTAGATACAGGTACACATAAGTATTATTATCAGAGTACATATAAAATATGCAATAACTTTAAAATATTTTAAATTTTGGTAAATTTCCAGACATAATAGAGAGATGTGCTCGCAGAGAATGTAAACAAACCGTGTGGGGTGCGCCGTATTAGAAAGACCACTCGCCGCCTAGTGTTTTGGTCATAATTTGAAATCACTATTAGTGGAACAGCGTAAAGCAGGGTCCTACTGTACATTAGAGCTGATTTCCTCTATTCTGTTTAATACAATATACAGTTCACTACTGTATAAACATTTAAAAATATACCAGATATGTTTTAAATGGTGCAAAGGTGACATAAAAACAATATAAAAAATGGTTGACACAAACCCATTAATATTATAGTATGCTCCTCACTTAGCAATGAATGTTTACCAACGTGGTTTTAGGAACGGAACTCTGTCATTAAGTGAGGAGAGGCTGTATTAGCTTTTTCAAAAGCATTTGAAAATAGTTTTTACCTTGTACTTACTGTAGTACAGTGTATAATAAATATTGTGCCATACTGTAATAGGTCAGCAGTAAACTATTTGGCTCAACACACAAATAACCCACACATAGGAGAGAGGAACTTACGACAAAGTTTCAGTCTGACTTGGACCATTCACAAAGCCACACACTGACTTTGTAAATAGTCCAGGTCAGACCAAAACGTCGTCGTAAGTTACTCTCTATGTGGGGGTTATTTGTGTATCGTTCCAGTCACGGTATTGTACCATTTTATTCTTTTTGGTTCATAACCTAAGTACTGACAAATGCGATCATGGAGTGATAGCGCACAAAATGAGGGCCATAGGCATTACGGGGAAGGTAAGCAGATGGATTTTTGAGTTCCTAACACAAAGAACACAAAAAGTAGTAGTGAACAGGGCAAGATCCAGCATCAGCGAGGTCAAAAGCTCAGTGCCCCAAGGCACTGTCCTGGCACCTCTGCTGTTTCTCATCCTCATAGCAGACATAGATAAAAACACCCAGCACACTTTTGTATCATCATTTGCAGATGACACTAAAATAAGCATGAAAGTCACTACGGTAGAGGACACTGAAAAATTACAGGAGGATATAAGCAGGGTCTTCCAATGGGCAGTGGAGAACAACATGACGTTCAATGGTGATAAGTTTCAGCTGCTTAGGTATGGAAAAAATGAAGAACTCAAAAGGAACACTATATACAAAACGCAAGAGGGTCACCACATAGAACGAAAGGAACACGTAAAGGACTTGGGAATAATTATGTCTGCTGATCTGTCGTTTAAAGACCATAACAAGACAAAGATCACAACAGCCAGGAAGATGACGGGGTGGGTATTGAGAACTTTCAAAACAAGGGAAATAATGCCGATGGTGACACTATTCAAATCGCTAGTGCTCCCTCACTTAGAATACTGCTCAGTGCTGACGGCCCCGTTCAGGGCAGGAGAAATAGCAGAGCTGGAACAAATCCAGAGATCGTTTACGGCTCACATTGAGCCATTGAAACATCTAAATTATTGGGAACGCCTTCAAGTCTTGAACATGTACTCATTGGAGCGGAGAGAGAGATACATGATAATATATACATGGAAAGTACTTGAGGGCCTGGTCCCAAATCTGCACACTGCCATAACAACATACTGGAGTGAGAGATATGGGAGAAAGTGTAAAATAAACCCAGTGAGGAACAGGGGTGCGGTGGGGACAATACGGGAGCACTGTATTAACATCCGGGGTCCCAGACTATTCAACATCTTACCAGAAGATATCCGAAACACGGCTGGAACCAGTGTAGAAGCCTTCAAGAGGAAACTGGACAAATATCTTCACCAGGTGCCAGATCAACCAGGCTGTGATGGATATGTGGGGCAGCGGGCCTCCAGCAGCAACAGCCTGGTTGACCAGGCAAGCACCAGACGAGCCTGGCCCATGGCCGGGCTCAGAGAGTAGATACTCTCGAAACTCTTCAAAGGTAAAGGTAAAGGCAAGTTGAGATGTACATATTACACCTGCTGCCCCTGGTAACCTAGAAGTAAATAGGTACCCGGGTGTTAGTTGACTTGTTGGTCTCATCCGAAGGTACAGGACCAGGGTTAATATTTGTTTCTAATTATTATTTAATGAATAAAACATACCTTTTAACACAAAATGCCTAAGCAGCTAACTAGAAGTTTAACCCTTTGACTGTTTCGGTCGTATATATACGTCTTACGAGCCAGTGTTTCGGACGTATATATACTCACAAATTCTAGCGGCCTCAAATCAAACGGGAGAAAACTGGTAGGCCCACATATGAGAGAATGGGTGTGTGTGGTCAGTGTGCGCAGTATAAAAAAAATCCTGCAGCACGAAGTGCATAATGAGAAAAAAAAAAACTGACCTTGTTTTTGGAATAAAACACCGACTCGGGGGTCCACTTTATAGTATTTATGGTTGTATTCTCTTTTTCGTGGTCTCATTTGATAGAATGGAAAACACATTACAGGAATAGAGATAATTTTGATTAGTTTCATGATGAAAACGATCTTGAAATTGAGCTCAAAGTAGCGGAAATGTTCGATTTTTGCCAATGTTCAAGAGTAAACAAATCATGTCACGCGTCCAATACACATCAACTGGCGAGTCTAATATTCTTTCACAAGTGCAGATATTATTTATACTGTTTTTACAATAATGCAACAGTCTGCATAACAATAAATCTTCTATTTTTTGTGTGAATAAAAAAATAAAAATAGAAAGCAAGAGTAATATAAGAGGGGCCTAAAGACGTGACTAATGAACAGATAACATCTTATTTTAGTGTCAGGAATGTCTGCATTGTTTATTCTAGACCCTGTTTTAAAATTGACATTTTTTTTATTTTGCATGAAATTGGCGAAATTGCCAATTTCTGACCACTTTATTGGGTAGTTGAAATTGGTAAATTGGTGGTTTCTTGTACTCAATAGATAGAACAAATGGAGTTCAAAAGAAATAACTGAGTTTGGTCGATTGTACCAATGGAATTAACCGAAAATAGGGCTCAAAGTTGGTGAAATCGCCGATGCGTATATGTCGCCGACATCGCTAACTTTGCGAGAGCGTAATTTCGTAAGTTTTCCATCGAATTTCATACTTTTAGTGTCATTACAATTGGGAAAAGATTATCATTTCATTAAATAAAATAATTTTTTTTTTCCAAAATTTTGCGACAGAATGACACTTTCAGAATGGGGCCTCCGACAGTCAAAGGGTTAACTGGAAACATTGTTGGAGTTCCAAAGTAGCAAACCATTCATAATTAAATATCACTGCATTGGTAAAAGCAGGTACCCTTTTTTCACCTGCCAACTTTTTGTGTAAACCACACCAAAGGTGTTCATAAATAAAAATGACACAATCAGTCTACCTACAAATCAACACCTTGTTTATTATTTAATAAACCGAGACAAGGCTGTAAATTCCACCTGTCCAATATACTGTATGTACAGTACATTATTATACTTGTGGAGGTGCTCAACGTGTAGGGCAGAGGTCAGTGAACTTTTTTGAGCATTACCCCAAAACAAATTTGTGTACTGTGAAATTACCCACTAAACTAAAAAATTATTTGTTTGAAAAATGTAACTTTCATAATTTGCCTTTCTTATTAAATAATAAATTTTTGTGATGTTTTAAATTTATTGAGCCTTCATTACCCCTGAGATTTTAATTTTTACCCCGGTTTCCCGACCTCTGCTGTAGGGGGTCATGCAGTATGGTAAATGGGAGGCAATCAAATTTGGGCTAAGAAGGAATAGTATTCCAATTACCTGGATCACTAGCCCTTCACTGGCAATCATGGCACCCTCCTTAAGAGTTTAAATATGCTGAAACCTCAATTTAAATCACTAATAGGTGGTAATGTGTGTCCAGTAATGCCAACTGACCATTAAATATGAATAATGTTTTTTTTGCCTTAAGGACAATTCTGTAACCAACAGAGTTTGTGTGTTGTTTCTTGAATCAGTTTACAATACTCAGCAGATTGTAACAATATGGACAATTCTGTAATCAACAAACTTTACCTGTTGTTTCCAAATCAATTATCCAGAGAATTGTAACAATAACAGATAATTCTTTAACAATCGAACTTTGTCAGTAGTTTTTGAAATAAATTTATCTAGTACTTTTGTTCCGTTATTTCCAAAATTAGTTAAATCAAGATTTTCCTGTATTAAAGATACCCTTTATGTTATCATTTTATGTTCATTCACAATACACTTGCTTCTCTCAACTGTACAATTTCATAATTATACACTGTAATCTAATGTTGCTAACTTCCAGTTACAGTAATAATTAAAGAAATAACAACAGTATACCAAATTCAACCCTACACTGAAATTCACAAAATTTTAAGGACATTAATCTTAACAGCAAACAATCTGACTACGAAAGTAACCGAACCTTCAGTTCTCCGCCCGGTACAGTTCTCTTATTGTTTACATATATGCCTCAGTGTAGAAGAAACCTAATGTATCTCATGATCCATTATTCCACATCAGCAGTACAGTATTTAGTATTCATGCAACATCAATGACCAAGCTGTAATTATCCAAGAGAATCAAACCAATCACAATGACCAAGCTGTAATGATCCAAGAGAATCAAACCAATCAAGTTCGATTCATGGGGAAAGATAAGCAGATTTGATCCAAGGGAAGGGAAGAGTAGCTCAAATTCTTTGAATCAAGAGTCCTTCACCAGAATCAAGGTACCACCTTGAAAGGAATAAAGTGAGAATGCATATAAAGTACGTACTAAAACAGTTTTTCGTCTGAAAATGAAGCGAGGATGGTCAGAAAACCAATTATCATAGCTTAATTTGTTAACAATGTTGCCAGTGATCTTGCAAGAATTGGGTAAGGCAGGGAAATATTGTCAGATGGCCAACCACAAAAGACAGATCAGAAAGTCCCAAGCCACAGAACATGGATGTCAACAGTGAATACTTGTGTAGTATATATTCTAATAGTTCCATTTATAGGCAGGCCCCCCTTTCCCAAACATTAGTCACGTGACCCCCTTTTGAACTACGAACAATATATACACAGAAATATTGCACTGTTGACATGGAAGGAATCCATCAAGTCCATTGCCCAAACACTAAAATAGCTAGGGACCCAGCAAAATAAGATTAATGTTTACTATAAATGCAGTCTTGAGTAAGTTTGGTAATGCTGCTTGGGTAGCACCATAGTCAGTTTTGAAATTCAATTTTAAACTTGGCACCTACTATTTTTGCAAAATCTTTAAAAAAACTGTTGAAAGATTATTTAAAAGATGATAGCTCTACCACCCA
>WNWK01012612.1:47988-58849 GCA_009830355.1 Cherax destructor
GACACCTACTAGCAGACCTCTGCTTTCCCAACACCTACTAGCAGACCTCTGCTGGTCCCAGACACCTACTAGCAGACCTCTGCTGGTCCCAGACACCTACTAGCAGACCTCTGCTGGTCCCAGACACCTACTAGCAGACCTCTGCTGGTCCCAGACACCTACTAGCAGACCTCTGCTGGTCCCAGACACCTACTAGCAGACCTCTGCTGGTCCCAGACACCTACTAGCAGACCTCTGCTGGTCCCAGACACCTACTAGCAGACCTCTGCTGGTCCCAGACACCTACTAGCAGACCTCTGCTGGTCCCAGACACCTACTAGCAGACCTCTGCTGGTCCCAGACACCTACTAGCAGACCTCTGCTGGTCCCAGACACCTATACTAGCAGATCTCTGCTGTTCCCAGACACCTACTAGCAGACCTCTGCAGCTTCAGACACCTGCTAGCAGATCTCTGCTGTTCCCAAACACCTACTAGCAGAGTTTAACCCATAGGGGTCAGAGCACCTGAAGGTAATGCAGGCCATTCAGGTTCGATTCAATGAACTTAAGCCCAGATCCACTTCCTTGGATCAAGAACCACCCCACAGTTAACAGGTAACTGGGTGTTAGTTGACTGTTGTGGGTGGTATCCTGCATGGCAGTATCATTACACTTAAAACTAAGCACTAAACCCACACAGGTCATCAGGGTGGTAGTAGTGTAAGGAGGGAGATGAGTCTTGGTCTTCTTACACTTAATGTGCTATTGAACCATTAGTCAAGATTCTTGCTTTTTAAAGGAGAAATTTGAGTGTAGATTTGGGGATCCATCCTCCAAGTTATGTACTTCTGACCTATGCTCCAGGGTGTACACGAGTCTAAGGTACATCAAACAATACTTTCACTGCTTGTACAAAGTCAAACACCCAGATTATCACGGAGACAATAAGTGTAAGGGGACCAAGACTTGTAACACCCCACATACGTGTGTTGGCTGAAGACAGCCAACACACGTTTGGCTGTCTTCAGGCGGGAACTCAGCAAGTTCCTCAAATCAGAACTTGATGCAGGCTGTGGTGCACATGCTGTACAGCCTGGTTAACCTGCCCCATCAACCAGGCACATCCAGGATGATCTTAGTGGTAACCATAACTACAATGTTCCTTGTTTGATGTGGGATAACAAGACATTTCAGTGTACGACAATGTTTATTGTCATCTCCACGGCGATGATGACTGACAGTCTCCGCCTCACTTAGCGATGGTGATTGACGACCTCCGTCCTACTCAGCGATGGTGACCTCAACATCAACATCAGGCTCGATACTGATGCTGGTGATCTGTTTGACCACCTCTGAGGGTGAGTGCAGGTCGATGACCCGCTTGTGGATCCTCATCTGGAAGCGGTCCCAGGTCTTGGATCCCTCACCACACGGGGTCTTGCGGGTGGTGATGCGCAGGGTCTTGGTGGGCATGCGCACAGGACCCTTCACCTTCAACTGTTTCTCCTTGGCGCGCATCACCAGCTCTGAACACACTGTACAAAAACAAAATAATTTGACCAACTTTTTAACTATTTACAAAAAACACAGAAACATCGTGTCCACCACACACTACCTCCAAACAATTTACTGACAATAACAACAAAATGTGCTTAATTTTAAGTTTTCCTTCTGTCAGTTTCCACAAGACACAAAGCCTCAATATTTAATAATTATGGAGCCAAGGTATATACAGTTAGATATGAGTATCTACAGTGTCATGGTTACTGTCCCTGGTACTGCCCAGGACACTTAAAATTTTAAGTGCCGGCGGCAGTGACATTTGGAAAAACGTTGATTTTTCTTCTGAAATGGAAGAAAAAAAAATTCTGATGGTAATGACCCCAAGTATGTCAACTCAGTAGTTTGGAAATCAGGAGATGTGAAGTTACTAAAAGTATTATTCAGAGGGCTGAGGAGGGGTTGTTGAGGTAGTTTGGTTATTTAGAGAGGATGGGGCAAAATAGGATGACTTGGAAGGTCTATAAATCTGCTGTGAAAGGAAGGACAGGTAAGGGTTGTCATAGGAAAGAATGGAGGGAGGGGGTAAAGGAGGTTTTCTGTGCAAGGGGCTTGGACATGCAGCAGGCATATGTGAGTGTGTTAAGATAGAGATAGGAGTAGAGATGAATGGTTTTTGGGACTTGGGCAGGGTAATATTTTGTGAAGGGATTCAGGAAAACCGGTTAGCCGGTCTTGAGTCCTAGAGGTGGGAAGTACAATGCCTGAACTTTCAAGGAGGGGTTTGGGATATTTGCTGTTTAGAGTGACATCTAAACTGTCGTATCTGTGCACCTCTGGCAAGACATAGTGTGAATGATGGTGAAAGTGTTTCTTGTTCAGGTCACCTGCCTCAGTGTCTTAAAAAAAATAAACTATTGTAAAACAATAAGAAAATATTGGATAAGAAAATATAGTAGCAAGGGGCTAGTAACCTCTGCTCCTGTATAAAATACTAAATGTAAAAAGAAAAATCTTTGATTCTTTATAGCCAGTTTGTTGAAAAAAAAGAAAATATAGGAAAATAGAAAATATGATAAAATATAAAAAAATATAGTAAAATACAGGTCGGCAATCAGTTATCCAGTTCCATCAGTAATCCGGAACTAATTTCGGCTAGCATAATTTCAAACCATACTATGGGTGGGGTTAGAAACTCCAGACCATCGTGTTAGCCTCTGGGCCAGCTGGCTGGTGTGTTCCTCTGGAGTTTTATGACTCTGACCATGGGTTCTAACCCCCACCCGTGGTATGGTTGGTTTGCAATCGTGTCATTTCATCATTATACTGACTCAAATTTCATCATTATACTGACTCAAATTTCATCATTATACTGACTCAAATTTCATCATTATACTGACTCAAATTTCATCATTATACTGACTCAAATTTCATCATTATACTGACTCAAATTTCATCATTATACTGACTCAAATTTCATCATTATACTGACTCAAATTTCATCATTATACTGACTCAAATTTCATCATTATACTGACTCAAATTTCATCATTATACTGACTCAAATTTCATCATTATACTGACTCAAATTTCATCATTATACTGACTCAAATTTCATCATTATACTGACTCAAATTTCATCATTATACTGACTCAAATTTCATCATTATACTGACTCAAATTTCATCATTATACTGACTCAAATTTCATCATTATACTGACTCAAATTTCATCATTATACTGACTCAAATTTCATCATTATACTGACTCAAATTTCATCATTATACTGACTCAAATTTCATCATTATACTGACTCAAATTTCATCATTATACTGACTCAAATTTCATCATTATACTGACTCAAATTTCATCATTATACTGACTCAAATTTCATCATTATACTGACTCAAATTTCCTCATTATACTGACTCAAATTTCCTCATTATACTGACTCAAATTTCCTCATTATACTGATTCAAATTTCCTCATTATACTGATTCAAATTTCCTCATTATACTGACTCAAATTTCCTCATTATACTGACTCAGAAATTGTGCAGATGGTTGTAAATCCACAGCAGCAAGCCAGAGGAGAAAGCCGTGATGAAAATGAGGAAGATGTAGCAGTCTCTCTATTGATAGGTTAAGTGTATTCTAACCTTGCCACTGTGTAATCCGGCACACTACACGTCCCAATGATACCGGATTAGTGATGGCCGACCCTTATAATAAATATTTAAAAAATATAACACATGAAAATAGATAATATAGCAAAACCCCCCAAAAATATTATTTGTTAAAAGTCTATTATTTGTGATAGAAAGATTTGGCAACAGCCTCCACTTCCTTGGATCAAACCCTATTTCCTCTCATTCCTCAGTGACCCCCCTACGTGTTTAGTGCTCACTAGTGGAGACGCTGCAACAACTGGACAGTCTGGGGGTACAGGATAGTCTGGGGTGCAGGATAGTCTGGGGTGCAGGATAGTCCGGGGGTGCAGGACAGTCTGGGGTGCAGGACAGTCTGGGGGTTCAGGACAGTCTGGGGTTCAGGACAGTCTGGGGTTCAGGATAGTCTGGGGGTGCAGGACAGTCTGGGGGTGTAGGGTAGTTTGGGGTGCAGGGTAGTCTGGGGGTGCAGGATAGTCTGGGGGTGCAGGATAGTCTGGGGGTGCAGGATAATCTGGGGGTGCAGGATAGTCTGGGGGTGCAGGATAGTCTGGGGTGCAGGATAGTCTGGGGGTGCAGGATAGTCTGGGGGTGCAGGATAGTCTGGGGGTGCAGGATAGTCTGGGGGTGCAGGATAGTCTGGGGGTGCAGGATAGTCTGGGGTGCAGGATAGTCTGGGGTGCAGGATAGTCTGGATATTCGTACCTTTCTCCAGAGACTTTACATTACTGGAGGTAAGTGTGATGCGGATACGGTGGATGGGTGCACCGTCATCCATCATGCCGCCCTTCATGTCGCCCTTGTCGTACATGCCAGACATACTGAAAAAAAAAAAACCAATGATTTTCTACAAAGTGATGCCTATGCAACTATAGGCCTATCCAAACAAGGCCTGGGAGAAATGTACACAAGTCCTCATCTGTGAATTTTAAGTATATACAGTGGTACCTCGAATTACGATGGTCCCCAAAATCGCCCTTTTATGTAAGTTTATTTTTTTAAATGCTTTTGTAAGTATATTTATGGGGGTGTAAAAGGACTAGTCTATTTTACATTATTCCTTATGGGGATAAATTCGTTTGGTAATGGCACTTGAACAGCATTCTCGAAAGAAAAAATATCGTAACTCGAGGTACCACTGTATCTAGTACTATATGCTTATACGCAGTCCATACCATACACCTGTATGTCCATACTGAGAGAAAATTTAGTAGTCATTTCTCTTATAAAGTTCCTCCATATACAGTCAGTTCTCTTGTCAAGTTAACATAAGAACACAAGAGAGGAGGAGGACTGCAGTAGGCCTACTGGCCCAAGTTAATCAGGTAAATCTAACATCCATTTACTCCCACTCGTGTATACAGTGGACCCCCGAGTTTCGTAAACACCGGAAATCGTACAATTATGTAAGTATAATATTGTAAGTGCTTGTGGAAGTGTATTTTTGGGGGTCTGAAATAGACTAACCTACGTGACATTTTTCCTTAAGGGAGTAAATTCGTTCGGTAATAGCGCTTGAGCAGACTTCAGGAGTGAAGTTTTTGCGAAACTCGGGGGTCCACTGTATGTCTAACCAGTTTTAAAACTATACAGTGTTTTAGCCTCAATGATGTTACTCAAGAGTTTGTTCCACTCATCCACAACTCTCTTACCAAACCAGTACTTTCCTACATAATTTCTAAATCTAAATTTTTCAAATTTGAACACGTTGCGGCAAATCCTGTCATGGTTAGATATTTTAACACGTTATTTACGTCTCCTTTATTCCCATTTTCCATTTTTACACCTCAATCATATCCCCCCTAATTCTACAACTTTCTGGAGAGTGCAGATTCACTGCCCTCAGTCTGACCTTGTAGGAAAGATTTCTGATGCATGGATCAACTTCGTCATCCTCCTCTATGTTTTCCAGAGCATTTATATTTTTTCTGTAATACGGTGACCAGAATTGTGAAGCAAAATCTAAATGAGGCCTAACCAACAATACATAGAGCTGAAGAATAACCTGGGGAATCACTGTTACAGCAGAACCCCCGTATCCACCAATTCGGTATCCGTGGTTTTAGTTATCTATGGTTTACTGTGGTCCAAAAATACCTCTTAATTTGGCATAATAATGACCCCAAAGTACAAAAGTAGAGAAGCTAACAGTTCTTCAAAGCCTAAGAGAAACCATGAAGTGTTTCCCATCAGTGAGAAAGTGATAATTCTCCATTTATTGCGCATAATTTATCATTAAACTTTATGAGGTATGTATAGGACTTGCATATAGGGATTCCTATTATCTGCTGTTTCAGTATCCACGACAGGTCCTTGGAAAGCATTCCCCGCAGATCCAGGGTCCTACTGTTATGAAGCAAATCAGCCCCTCAAGCATTATTTATGTAAGGTGTGATAAATATTAGTTGTGAAAATTTCATGACTGTCCTCACTTATATTTCTTGTCTATATCCTTATCTATTTACCATGTGCATAGTTCTGTAACTCAGGGGAAAGAAATAAATGCTGTTAATTAACTCAAGAAATGTATTTGAACTGTGATTATCTTCGCATTCTGTTGCTCTGTTATTGTATGTTCCAATATGTTTTCTCAAGAATTTTTGTTAATCTGTAATATAGTGTATAACATTAATTTTCTTTGTGTCTGATTGTTTTTCTAGTATTAGTATTCATTGCAATAATTATTGTGAGTAGAAATAAGGTTTATAGAGGCAAGTTGACCTTCTTGTGTCAAAATTTGTAAAGAGTTTGTGTACATGAGAGGGATTCGATTCAAAACAAGGGAGGGAACACGCGGAAGAGTTCCCCTATCCACTCTCACACCTTTGTCAGCTTAAGAAGCCCTTTTCAACTTCTCATATTGATTATACTGCTGCTAACAAGTGAGTTCATAATCTGTGTTGAGAGAGATAAGTAGAGAAGATCAAATATTGTTACAATGCAGTCTTTTTGTGTTATAGCCATTGGAGGAACAAGCCTCCAGCCGGCATATCTTGTATCACTCTAAGAAAAGGCCTATTAATTGTGTATACCTTGTAACTTGCCTTATTATGATAGTTAAATGATACCTGTATATTGTATGATTATAGTAAATTGTAAGAATAATTATAATTTAAGGTGTAATGACTAGTATTTTTGACCATGTGACCTACCCTAATACTTCTTATTTCTAACCTATAACTTTCCTAACCTATCTTTTATGCTAATACTCTTTTACTAAATATCTACTACTTATGTTTAACTATGTTGATTCTCTGTAAGTTGCCTGTCACATGTAACTGAACTTAACCTAGCTTATATATGTTTTTACTATTTTTGTACCACTATTTTATTTTCCTCTGTCTTATTCATAGTACTAGCCTATGTTTCATGTTTATTCTGTGTATAACATATATGTCATTCTTTTTTTTGTGTATTATAATTGTGTTAAGTTATACTGTTTGTTTACTGTATTTCAGCTGTCTTATTTTTATGTAAAATCTTGAATTGTTTTTGATATGCCATTTTTTATTGTTTTCATAATTTGTTAATTATATTCCATTCTTATATTTTTTTTCAAGATCTTGTTTTGTTTGTAGAAGTTCTTGTTTGTGTATTTTGTGACTAAACCTGAAAATGATTTTTAGGTCTTAGCAGCAACCAGGCACCCCCCAAAAGAGATGCCTCAAGAGTAGGAGCAGGCTTGGGGTTAGCAACCAGGCACCCCCCAAAGAAATGCCTCCAAAGTAGGAGAGATCCACCAGAAATACTGAGGAGAGGAGAGTGCTAGAGACCTTGAACACCCTAGCCCTGGAGGATCAGACCAGGCTTGTAATCTGGGATTTGGAAGGTCTCAGGAGCATCCTGAGGCAGGAATGTATCAAGGAAATGTAAATCTCAGTATGGAAAAGCTATGTGGTGAGGGAGCGTTAACATCAGTAAGCAAGGCTTACTCTAAGAATTAAGTATTTGCTATTACAATTGTTTTTTTTTGTGCTAACACTTTCTGATACCCTTGTAATGTGTTTATTAAATTGTAAGTGGTTATGTCTGGGTATGTTTTACTTCCACCTTTGAGCCATGTATACAAGGTCCATGTGTCAGAGACTAAATTAAATAACCTATTGATGTTATCATTTTTATGTGGAGAGTCAAGCCCCTGATAAGGTGCCTACTGCTCGTGTTTTTCAGGCCATGCTACCCTAAGTGCCAGTACTTATCAGGACCCCTATCTTATTTTAACTATCCTGTATTATTTCTCACTGGGTTTTCTCCTGCTCTAACCCAAACTCCATATTTTCCTCCCTTCTCCTATGACTATCTTTTCTTTTATTCCTTCCACTATTAAAAGAGCAGGTGGTGGCAGCAGACTCCCAAGAGAATAGACCCCTACCGTCTATTCTCCCATATTCTAGTAATGTTCCCTTTTATTTGATCTCTATATTCCCATATTTTTTTTGTATCCACTCCAAGTCTCTACCTGAGGGAATAGACAATATGGCATCGTCTGGTGCTCTCTCGACCCCAGGGTGGGGCTGGGGTGGTAGATGCATTTCACTACTGGATTTATACTTCTTGATATGCAGCCAAGAATTCTATTCACTTTATTGCAAACACTAACTCACTGTTATCTTAGTTTTAGGTTACTGCTAACCAGAACTCCAAAAGCTTTTACTCAATTAGTGATATTAAAGATCTACAATCTACAGTAGACCGTCATTTAGCACGAGATTATGTTGCACGTTATGGGTATTGCACGATTGAAGAATTGCGGCACATTATTATCTAACACGACGTAAAAATGATATTACACGGTTCGCGGGAGGAGAAGTGCATGTCGTACAATAATTGGGAAGCTCGCTGTGTTTATTTACATAAATTTTCTCATTTTCATTGCCTTTTGATAAATCTGGCAAGCAATCATGGCACCCAGTAAGCATACAAGTGTTCCTGTAAGTTTATTCAGGTATACACAGATACAGTTATTGTTATTAAACTACAGTATAACATGTAGTACTATATAGTACAATATTTTACTGTTTTCATGCATTTTATGATTGTTCATGGTTCAATAGGTTAAGGAAGCAGTAAGTAATGAATGTACTAAATAAAGGTTATCTATCTATTATATTTATTCCAAATTGATATCAGAAACATGATAAATACCCTAGAACTGTAATAAAGATGCTGAAATGAATAATATATGCCATATTATATGAGGGGTAAGAGAGCAGGCAGACCGCCACCATAAGAGATGTTTACATCAGGGTAAACATGCCTAAATCACTCTTGTTGTAAGAACAAATGCAAAAATAGCATTTATTATTTTTATAATAATAATAATTTATAATAATTGATCTGGAGCACTTTAAATGTTATCAGTATTTGGTAGCTGACATTTAGAGCACTCCACAGCAATTATTATTAATTATTATTATTATTTATTATTATTATTTCCCTACAATATATTGTAGGGAAATAATAATTATTATTAGTATTAATATTATTATTATTATTTCCTTACAATATATTGTAGGGAAAATTTTGCGACATAGAATGAGAGTTTCAGAATGGGGCCTCCAACAGTCAAAGGGTTAAGCCAATGCCTTGACCTAGTCAGGTCAGTCACATTCCCTTAACCCTTTCAGGGTCCAGAGGCCAAATTTCAATGTGCACCAGGGTCCAAGAATTTAAAAAAAAAAATTAAATTTTTCTTACAAAATGGTAGAGAATCTTTTTATGAAGGTAATAAAACAAAAAGTACAAAATTTGATGGAAAATTTACGAAATTATGCTCATGAATTTTGATGCGTCAGCGATATTTACGCATCGGCAATTTTGCCGACTTTGACTCCCATTTTAGGCCAATTACATTATTCCAGTCGACCAAAATCTTAGCTATTTCGCTAGTATTTCTTCTATTCTATTGATTGATCACAAGAAATCGCCCAGTCAACTGTTTCAACTACAAAATAAAGTGATAGGAAATTGGTAATTTAGCCAATTTAACACAAAGTTCAAAATATTCCAATTTCAAAATAGGGTGCAGAATAAACAATGCAGGCATTCCTGGCACTAAACTAACAAGTTCCTCTGTGAGCTCAACTTCAAGGTTGTTTTCAAAATCAAAATCATCTCTATTTCTGTAATATGTTTTCCATTTTATCAAATGAGACCACAAAAAAGAGAATTCAACCATAAATACTATACGAAAATAATGTACACCTCAAAGTCGGTGTTTTAATCCAAATACACGGTCAGTTTTTTTTCTCATTATGCATTGCGTGCTGCAGGATTTTTTTATACAGCGCACACTGACCACACAGACCCATTCTCTCATATGTGGGACTACCAGCTTATATACGACCGAAACAGTCAAAGAGTTAAGGAAGGAGCACGGCATCTGACCTAGTAGCACAAGCTAGTGAGGTCCAACTCAAACCCACCCGCACCCACTCATGTATTTATCTAACCTATTTTTAAAACTACACAACGTTTTAGCCTCTGTAACTGTACTTGGGAGTTTGTTCCACTCATCGACAACTCTATTACCAAACCAGTGCTTTCCTATATCCTTCCTGAATTTTTCCAACTTAAAGCCATTGCTGCGAGTCCTGTCAATACTAGAGCATGCTATTTACATCCCCTTTATTTATCCCTGTTTTCCATTTATACACCTCAATCATATCCCCCCCTAATTCTACGCCTTTCTAGAGAGTGCAGATTCAGGGCCCTCAGTCTATCCTCATAGGGAAGATTTCTGATACATGGGATCAACTTAGTCATCCTCCTTTGTACGTTTTCCAGAGCATTTATATCCATTCTGTAATACGGTGACCAGAACTACTGTGCAGCATAATCTAGAAGAGGCCTAACCAAGGATATACAGTGGTACCTCGTGTTACGATATTTTTTCGTTCGAGAATGCTGTTCAAGTGCCATTACCAAACGAATTTATCCCCATAAGGAATAATGTAAAATAGACTAGTCCTTTTACACCCCCAAAAATATACTTACAAAAGCATTTAAAAAAATAAACTTGCATAAAAGAGCGATTTTGGGGACCATCATAACTCGAGGTACCACTGTATAGAGTTGAAGATATGAAGCCAAGGATTCTGTTCGCTTTATTGCGAACACTTATGCACTGCTGTCTTGGTTTTAGATTACTGCTAACCAGAACTCCTAAATCCTTTTCGCAATCAGTAGTATTAAGATCTACATTATTTAAGTTT
>WNWK01012613.1:0-58846 GCA_009830355.1 Cherax destructor
CCCCTTATGTATGGGGGAGGCGGAACAGTCTTGCCCCTACATTTTTTTTTCAAAAGTTAAAGGGGCCCCCCTGTTTTATTGGGGGGATTTACATCTTGCCAGTTTTTGCTTTCGTAGGGTGACTGTCGTGTAAGTTTGGAAATCCCTCACCTACCTTGAAGGTGCGTTGTGTCAGCAATACCAGCCTGAAGAAAAACGACCTAAAAGTGCCCTTGGGCTTGGCCCCTTTTGAAGGTTCCAATCCCCCTGTCTTTTTTCAGCAGAAATTTCAGTGTTAGGTTTACAATCACCCCCTGACATGATCACTCCAGGCTTTTCATTTTTTTTCGCTCTATTTGGGTTTGGGAATTTTTTTTCTGATGGTTTTTTTCCCAATTTTCCATCTGAGAATTAAATTTTTTTGAACTTATTTTTTTCGGGCCCCTTTAAAAGGTTTTTCTGCTTGGGTTTCAGGTTTTTAAATACATTCCCCCAAAAAAAGGGGTCATCACAAAGGAAAAAAGACCAACTGTGTTTTCCCTTCTTTCCTTTGGGAAAACAGGATGGGGCAACTGTGCCTTTGGAAAAAGTTTTTCCATGCCCCAGACTTTTCTTTGACTTTCTTTTTTTCACTTTTGGAAATTTAGAACTCCAAATTTTTTCCGTTTTCCTTTTCACGTTTTAAGGAGGGAAAGGTGGGGGGCAGGAGGGGTGGCAGGGGGGGAGGCAGTGAGGTAGGGCCCGGGAGATAGGAAGGAGCCTCTCTTCCTGAGCTCTTCTACATTCTCCTCACCTCCACTCTAAAAAAATAAAAGGTTCCATTCTCACCTTCAGCTTCACATTGTTCAAGATCATGAAGTTGAACACATCGCTAGGCTGAGGGACTGACCACCTCAAACTACTACTACAAGGCTGAGGACTGACCACCTCAACTACTCTACAAGGCTGAGGGACTGACCACTCAAACTACTACTACAAGGCTGAGGACTGACCACCTCAAACTACTACTACTACAAGGCTGAGGACTGACCACCTCAAACTACTACTACTACTACAAGGCTGAGGGACTGACCACCTCAAACTACTACTACTACAAGGTTGTTGGACTGACCACCACCATATTTACCTCTAGTAATAACGGTAGAATTACCGAGTGTTAGGTAAATAACACATGCGCAACTAATGTGATATTTTGTTAAGGCAACGTTTCTCTGAAAAGACACTCGTGGCGAAACGTTTCATTTAATAAATGTCCTGAACTGCACACGAGTGTCTTTTTCCACATGTTATTGGTATCATCATACCATTTTTCAGTCGACTGAAGAAGCCTACTGTGTAAGTGAAATGATTCAGAATAAAGATACCTAACTCTTGCACGTCTTATCAACTTATCGCTCTCATATACAATTATTACGTTAAAACACAGAACAGAAATTAATCATACACTTCCACAGTGGCATACAGGATAGAACACAACATGGATAACTATTTCTTAAAAAAGATACATAAGCAACCAATAATGAGAGATCTGGAGTATACCAAATTCCTCGCAAAGACTGCACCCTCCACCTAGTAGACAGGGCGTCAACTATCAACTAAAATTGTGAAAATTTTCATGACTCACGAAATCGTAATGACACGATTGCAAACAAACCATACCACAGGTGGGGATAGAACCCGCGATCATAGTCATAAAACTCCAGACCGTCGCGCTAGCCACTGGGCCAGCTGGCTTCAAAAGGATTCATCAACTAGGTATATTTATACACCATAGGAGGGTTACCATAGGCTGGCCCAGTGGCTTACGCTCGGTCTGGGTTATGACTCTGATCCGGGTTCATCCCACCCGTGGTATGGTATGTTTGAATCTTGCCATTACGATTTCGTGAGTCATGTTGACGGCTTTGAGGAGACTTGAGCTAGAGTTCGTCACGGTCATGCTAGCGGGAGATTCGTCTGTAAAAACTTACATTTGTGGTCACAGTGGTGCCTATGCTAACCTTCCTATGGTGTACAAATATACCTAGTTGGATGAATCTTATTGTAGCTAGCTGGTCCAGTGGCTAGCGCGTCGCTCTGGACTTTTATGATTCTCTGACTGCGGGTTCTAATCCCACCCGTGATATGGTTTATGAAGGCTTTGTTCGTATTTTTAACCCAGGTGGGTTAGCCACCCAGGATAATCCAAGAGGGACTGTCTGTTTTATTTCCATTGTGGTCCTCAATCTTGTCCCCCAGGATGCGACCCACTCCAGTCCATTAACACCTACTTGCTAGGTGAACTGGACAACAGGTGTAAGGAAACACGCCCAATGTTTCTACTCTTGCCGGGGATCGAACCACGGACACTAAGGGGCCATTCAGGGCCCAGGCCGCGCGAGAGGAAAAAAAATATCGAAAAAAAATCGAAAATTGAGTTAACCATATTGAAAAATAGAGTAACTCTCTGGCTACACAATGGTACAAGAATCATTGTTCTACGACATTCCTACAAGGATTATGGCCAGTAGGCCTGCTGCAGTGTTCCTTCTTTCTTATGTTCTTATGTCAGATGCCGTGCTCCTTCCTTAAGTGAATGTAACCTGACCTGGACCTGCCTCGCATGGGCCAGTAGGCCTGCTGCAGTGTTCCTTCTTTCTTATGTTCTTATAACACATGGCGACGCCAACACCCGTAGCAGGTCGGCTGACATGTCGTGAATTTTCGTATTTTTTTTCCCGATTTTTTCCTTAATTTCTTGTATTATTCTTACTTATATAATAATTGACGATTTGGCATCATAACAGAGTGGGCGGAGCTTATACATAGTCTGGGAGCCAATCAGGAACCGTCTGCAACATTCCCTTGCGTCAGCAGAAATTCCTGTCTCAGGATAATCGAAGAATATGGTTCAATATAACGCTATTATCAATATTACGGCTTTTATATCTATCACAATTGATCTATTATGACATAATAGACAATATAAATAACAAATAAACATGGCAAATACTCCAGAATGAATAATATGTGGCATAATATGATCGCCGCCTCGGAGTATTATATTACTTCCCTGGGGATGGGTGTTCTGGGAAGAATTCCTCTTTTCTCTCTAGAAGACTTGTATTAAAGAAAACGAACAGGGCTAACTATGATATACACTTGTAATGCAAGATAAAGCTGAGAAAAATGCTATTTTACTCCAAAAAAAAAAAAAAAAAAAAAAAAAATTGTTGCGCGACCTTCCGCGCTGATTATCTCGGAAGTAAGTTATTCATTTATATATTGATCGTTAATCTATAATAATCATAGGAATGAAATGAAATACACAGACAACATAAAAGAAAGGTTGTATTAATTAATGGTGTTTACCTTTTTGAGATGTCATAAGTAGTTTTTTATTTATGTGAGGGTAAAAGTCAGATATTTTCCAAAATGTCAAAAACATACAAACTTTATTTTTTTTTTAAGAATGAAGATAGGGATAAATTACAGCAAGGTGACTGTGATAAATTCAGATTAGCATTGTTTTATGCTGTTGTCATACAGAGTGATGGCTCTCTTAAAGAAATTGGAGCACGCATCAATAACTGGGCCTCTACCCTTCAGACAGAACTGTTTGCCATACTCCTTGCACTCAAATGCGTCCATGTATCTAAGGTTAACTCTCTAATTGTAACTGATTCTGTCATCCATAAATGCTCTCATCAAGTATAACTTGTAGCATGCTTGTGTCAGAAGCCAGACACAGGTATGATAGGATTCTGGATAGTAGAGTCAGAGTGCACATGCTGTGGATTCCATCTCACATTGGTCTTCAGATGCATGATAGAACTGATAAATTGGCTAAGTTTTATGCTTTCAAAGAGGGGATAGATTACAATCTTGGCTTGTCAGTTAGCAGTTTGAGAACAATAATACGAAAAGAACTTCAACTGAATTTTATTGACTTAAGACTCAGGAAGATTGACACCAGTCAGTCCATCTATCATCCTTCTATCATGCAGGAGGAGCCACATATCTATGGTGCATCCAACAAAATAAGCAGACTCTTGGATGTCACTACCGCCCGCCTCTGGCTGGGTTACAAGTATCTTTGGCAGGTTAAATCACCACCACCAGATGTAGACCAAACAAGATGTAAACTTTGCCAGTTGGATTATTGTCATACCCTGCGTCATTATGTACTGGAGTGCGATAAAATTAATGAATTCAGAGACTACTCATTCAGAAATGTTCAAGATATGTCAAAGTATTTTATCCACAGTGGTATATTACAGACCATTCTGGAAAAATACCCTGACTTTGCTCCCTGTAAATAAAGCATTGACACGTGTACTCACCTATTTGTACTCACCTATTTGTGGTTGCAGGGGTCGAGTCATAGCTCATGGCCCCGTGTGTGTGTATATGTATGTGTATATGTATATGTGTGTGTGTGACCCAACAATTAAAATTTGCACCAATAACTCATTACAGTTGTGGCTGGGTGTAGACTAATAGATTGCTCATTGCTTTATAATTTGTTCATGAGTGCAACCATGTACAGACGTAAGTAAATTTACTTACATGATTCATTACCTTGTAACTAGTGAATTCATTACCATTGTACCTTGTTCAGCTATCAAAACTTTGGGGCCCAGTCTCTGGACCCTATATATACCTCTGTAATCTGCAAATACCTTTGTAACTTGTCATGATTGTGACCATCTGAGTTCATTACCTTTGTAACTTGCTCAGCTATCAAACTTTGAGGTCCAGTCCCTGGACCCATTATGTACCTCTGTAATCTTTTGACTACCGCCCACAGGATGGGTATGGGGTGTATAATAAAGATATCAAACTAACTAAAACAACTCTCCCCCTAGTACTATGACTGCTTTGGTTCCCATCCTTGACAAAATTGGCAGCAAGATATTCTGGACACTGTTTGTGAGCAATTTTATAAACTTGATTTAATTTAAGTTGTTTTACTTTGTCTTCAATATTCAGCAATATTCAATGATAGCAGTGATAATGATGGTAACAGTAGTGGTGATAGCAGTGATAATGATGGTAACAGTAGTGGTGATAGCAGTGATAATGATGGTAACAGTAGTGGTGATAGCAGTGATAATGATGATAACAGTAGTGGTGATAGCAGTGATAATGATGGTAACAGTAGTGGTGATAGCAGTGATAATGATGGTAACAGTAGTGGTGATAGCAGTGATAATGATGGTAACAGTAGTGGTGATAGCAGTGATAATGATGGTAACAGTAGTGGGGATAGCAGTGTTAATGATGGTAACAGTAGTGGTGGTAACAGTATAGGTGATAATGGTGGTAACAGTAGTGGTGACAATGATGATAAAAATAGTGGTGGTAACAGTAGAGGTGATAATGGTGGTAACAGTAGTGGTGACAATGATGGTAACAGTAGTGGTGACAATGATGGTAACAGTAGTGGTGGTAACAGTAGTGGTGACAATGATGGTAACAGTAGTGGTGGTAACAGTAGTGGTGACAATGATGGTAACAGTAGTGGTGGTAACAGTAGTGGCGACAATGATGGTAACAGTAGTGGTGGTAACAGTAGTGGTGACAATGATGGTAACAGTAGTGGTTGTGGGGAATTAAGAGATTACCTGTCTGGGCTTCACCGCCACTTACAACAAATTATCTCCCGGGGAGTGGACCGACTAGTATAATTTTACCGCGGTTACCCCCGTTGAGGCGTGTGAGAAAACTTGCCCCGCTCCTGGTCACATTTAAGGGGACCCTTCGATATTCTCACTCTAAATCCACATCTATCCTTGACCAGTTTATTAAGAATGAGTAACACCAATGATTACGGTATTGTTAAATTTTGTGGACTGTATGGGTTAATGTCTGACTGATTGGGGAGAAGGAGGAAGAGTACAACTTAATATCACTCACCCTTTATCCGTGCCATTGTTGTTCACTTGAAGATCCCGTCATTATCATTCCCACCTTAAACCCACATTATCCCAACATACCTACTGGCCAGACGGTTGCTAAGATAACAAGAAGTACTTACAGTGGGGAAGAAACAACATTCTTGTCGCTATTCTTCGACGGATCACGTGATCCTGCTCGGTAGATTATTCTTCCGGCAAGACGATGATGTTGGTGGTTGTCCCGATGAGTCGAGAGAAGATTGATCCCTTGAACCTCTTACGCCCACGAGACCGGGCGTTATTTAACGTGGTTGGTCGGGGTAGTGATTCATATCCTCTCACTATACCCTTTCAGTAGAGTTTATACGCAACACTTTACACACTATTCACACGTCGGTTTAATGTCCCGTTAATTTACTCTCGTTAGAAGTTGATCCATTAATAATTGTGTAAGATGAAGCTGATCGAAGGACGCACATTTCCGCCATCAACACCGCCTATCAACACCCTGTGGAAAATATTGGTATTTTCCGAAAGTTGTAATTGATAAACTTTCCAATATGAATAGATATCATTGCTGTGTTGTTGTTGGCTTAACATTAACTGAAAAGAACCAACGAATTCACACGCATGCCGAGATGCCTGGGCAGCTGGGCAGGAGGCGGCATAGAGGGAATAGGCAGAGAGTGAACTGGGGGCCTACCGACCCGATCAGGTGATGGGATGGCCTGTCGAATTTGGAGATTCCGCCCACCAAATCGGATTTAATTACCTCCTTTCGTAATGTGGAGGAATATCCAGTGACGGGGAATATCAAGTGGGACAACGGTCCAGGAGGTCCAGTAATAGGACAATAATTGTGAAATAAGGTGGGCCGCCGGCGAGTGACGCGGTCATAGGCCTATTTGAACTGAGTGAAATGACCATACGGCAGGATAAAGTCGTAACCCTGATGTTGGGGAGTTCATCTTAGAAGAGACTGTAATATATTCGATGAACTGTGGGAAATGGTGAATATAGTGAAACCGAGTTGTAAATAATCAGGGGTTGATTGTATCGACCGGGTCTGGCTTGGGTACGCCATACCCCGACCGCCATATTGGATGTGATTGAAATGAACTAACATATCGCAAGTTATCTACTCGAAATTCAAGTATCGAGACTGTGAATGTGTATAAACTAGTGGGGCATTAAGCCAGGATAACGTAATATGTAAAGTTATACGTATAAACAGTACAAACGGTCGGATTAGTGCGAGGATCTGATTCGCTACCCACCAACCACATGTTAACGAACGCTCGGTCTCGTGGGCGTATAAGAGTGCACGGAAATTAACCTTCCTTGACTCGACGAGACAGCTAATACCATCGCGATCGAATCAGATCACAGGAGGACGCCAACAACGGAACGACTCCCTCATCTAAAGCTAAGTACTCTGTTGTCGACTTTGTTATTGGCCAATGATATTGTTACGCACAGTAGATGTACTTTAGCTAGGTCAACGATCTACGATACACCGCTATGATGCTGTTAATTAGGTGAGTGTTGGTCATAATAATTTAACTGTCTGTTCTCTATCTCTTCTCCGTGTGATCAGTTGTTCAACAACCTATACAGTCCACTTAAATTTAACGTAATATAGCTATAATAAATGATCTCTCAAATTTATTTATAGTGGTCTAGAGTGCAGTGGGCTAACGAGAATATTGAAGGTACCCCTCGGTGCGGCCAGGAGCGGGTAAAGTTCTCACATACCTTAAAGGGAATGACTGCGGTAAAATTTATATGAGTCGGTCATCTCCTGGGAGTTTGTTTATTGCTAGTGGCGGTGTCCCAGATAGACTTCTCTCACAATTCCCCACAACCGCCATGACAGCGTCCTCACTGTTTAACACATTATCACTCTATTATTATAGTTTCTGGACTTAATGTCCCACATTATGCCCCGCGAATATTCACAACATTCACTATTGTGAAGAGAGACCATTAACCGATTTGGTCGTAGTAAACGCCATTTCCATCTCCATTATATCCAGAGCCCACCCATCGTTCACCTCCATTCACCTTTATCCCACGAGCGCGACTGTCCTCTTATGACCCAGTACCGCGTACCTGCCACCGCGCGATGGTTCTTTCCTCATCTCAAGAAAAATACGAACCAACAGCCACACATTAAGAATATTCACATTAGAAAGGCTATCGAGTATAACCTTTCGGGAAAATACCAAAATTTTCCACACTGCGGCCGGGCAGAGTTCGTTGTTAGACGATTCAAATCGAGTCATTTTGCAACAGGAGTTTCCAGCCCGCCCGGGACTGAACAGCTGTCTTCCTGGTAGGCCGAACCACACTTTCTGTCTCTGGTATCCCCTGGTCTGTGTCGTCTTCAACATCACTCGTGTCACTTTCCCTTAGGGTTTCGTTCACAGTTGATAGAACTCCTTTAATTCTAAGGGATTAACTTATTAATGGTACGTAAACCTCTTGGCCTCGACACAACACTTTGACATTCCTGACAACACCCTGAGCGTCTGGATACAATGTTACTACCTTACCCAGAGGCCACAATGTTCGAGGTTGCTCAGTATCAATTAACACAATATCACCCGGTTGAATATTCTGTCGATTAGCCGCTTCTGACGCACCATAAAAATGTTCACGTAGTGTAAGGAGATACTCTTTACGCCACACATTAGACCAGTGATTAATTACTTTATTTAACATCTTAAATTTATCACTTAATACTGTCACATTATTATAATCTTCATCAATTTCCTCAGGATTATCTCTATAGATAGGTGCAGCTTCTAGTTTCCGTCCACATATCAAGTGAGAAGGAGTCAGTACTTCTGCGTCGGGAGTATCAATTATGTACGAGAGAGGACGATTATTTATCCGATTCTCTGCCTCCACTAATACTGCCCGGAACTCCTCCAAGTTAATTCGTTTCCGGTGTAGTACTTTACGCAGACACCTCTTCACTGTACCTATCAGTCTTTCATACAATCCCCCTTGCCAAGGGGCCCTCGGAGCTATAAACTTCCAGCCACACCCTCGCTGATTTAACAGAGACTGTACTTCATTACTCTCATTTAATTCCCTCAAATGTTACGCTCCGCTACAAAGTTAGTGGCATTATCTGAAATCATTAGTCTCGGACAGGATCTCCTAGCTGCAAATTTACGAAACAGCTGTATGAACTGTTCTGCAGACAAATCCTGTGCCACTTCTAAGTGTACTGCCCTTGTAGTGGTACAAGTGAATAGACACACATACACCTTTAACGGAACACCATCTGCAGTACCCGTTAAAATGATGGGGCCACTGTAATCCACACCGGTTACATCAAATGGCTTTATTAACTGCACTCGTTCCTTGGGCAATGGTGGAGGTCCTGGATACATATAGGTTCTGGCATCCACTCGACGGCACACTACACATGTCTTGATGACTCGTTTCACACTCTGTCGTCCTTGAGGGATCCAGAAAGTTTCCCTAATACAATTTAAGGTATCTTGTACTCCACCATGCATCACATTTTTATGGGCATTTAATACAATTAAAATTGTCAGAGGATGAGTCTTGGGCAGCAAGATAGGGTGTTTAGTATATTCACCCAATTCAGCATTTTGCAATCTGCCTCTACACTTGATTACGTCATCCTCCAAGTATAGCCCCAATTTCTCTATTATTGAACCCTTCCCAAGTTTTCCATCCCTTAGCAATTTAATCTCCTCTCCATAGATTTCTCCTTGTACTCTCTGTACCCAGTATTTCAGGGGATGAGGAAAATCATACGGGATATTCATCTTGTTTATGAATTTAAACACCAACTTTGTGACATTAATCAATTTTGGGAAGAATGAGTATCTATTTATATCAATGGCTAAGGAGGGACCGAGGACTGGAGCCGTGTTCACAGTAATTTCCACCGGAACAATATGCGCCTTTTGAACAGGCCAGTTAATTTTATCCACCAACCAACTGGGTCCCTTAAACCATGATAAAGTCTTCACAAATTTTACATAAGTCAACCCACGAGACAAGAAATCAGCTGGGTTCTCCGCCCCGGGAATATGGTTAAAAGTTAATTTATGTTGACCCAAACTGTCATATTTCTCTTGCATCTGGTTAATTTCTGCGACTCTATTTTGCACGAATATAATCTTGCTGTTTCCGTTGCAGATCCACTGCAAGGATACCTCATTATCAGACCAAATTATGGTGTCGCTAATATTTATCTCCGGCAATTTACTCCGTATATAATCATCTAATTTGACACCCACATAAATGGCGGTTAATTCCAACTGAGGTAAGGTACGTAATTTAATTGGAGCCACTTTAGCTTTAGACATGACAAGAGAAATATCTTTATCACATTGAAAATAAGCGACTGCTCCATATGCCAATTTAGAAGCATCGCAAAAAATGTGGAGTATATGATTCTCTTCTTGAACTGCCACCCGGCGCGGGAACTCCAACATTGGAATTTTCTCGTAATCACCAATTAATTCTTCCCACCTGTTAATGAATTCCTCAGGTAGGGTTTCATCCCAAGCACAATTCTGCTTCCATGCCTCTTGTACCAACAATTTCCCTCGGATTGTAAGAGGCGCCACTAAGCCTAGTGGATCGAAACATTTTGAAATTTCAGCAAATAGGACTCTCTTAGTTAATTTATTGGGCATACTATAATTATTAGGCTTTAACGATATTAAGTCTCTCTCAGTATCCCAAGTCAGTCCCAATACATTGCTACACCCAGATACTCCATCTCCGGGATTGTCTTTATTTATTCGGTCCTTTAACCTGGACGAATTACTGTTCCACTCCCTGAGAGGCATATTTGCACCTTGCATTATGTCATTAGCCCCTTCATATATCTTCATTAGCTCCTCTTCAGTTGACGTCACACCCAGGAAATTGTCCACATAGAATTGTTTACTCATTATTTCACTCAGTGGACCACCTGCACGTTTAAGATGCGCATTTATCGTCGCCTGAAGTAAGAATGGACTAGAAGTAGCCCCGAATAAGACACTTCTGAATCTGAAGGTTTTCAGCGGACTAAGTGGATTTCTAGGATCCTCTGGCTACAGAAATCTTGTGTAATCCCGATCCGTTTCTTGCAATCCCACTCTCAGGAAAGCTTTACTTATATCTGCCGTAAGGCATAATTATTAACTCTGAAATTCAACAACACATCTCCCAATTTCTCCGTCAGCAACGGACCTGTCATTAAACAATCATTCAAACTAGGTACATTTTTATTACCCCTGGCACTACAATTAAACATGATCCTCAAAGGAGTGGTTTTCGAATCCTTCTTCACTCCGTGATGAGGTAAGTAGTGGCCATGAATATTGGCTTGCTCAGGGGGTACTTCCTCTATGAACTGGTTAATTAACTGTTCATTAATGATCCCATTATAAGCAGTCAGCAATTCTGGTGTCTTACTCAATTCGTGGAGCTGGGCCTTTAACTGACCATACGCCATCCGGTAATTAGTGGGTAGTTCCGGATGGTTTAGCTTCCATGGGAGTCGCACCCAGTATTGTCCAGACTCGAATTTAACATCCTTCAGGTATTGTTCCTGAGTGAAGGAATCATCTGGACTTTCTTCATTTACATTAATCCCAATACTGTCCAGTTCCCACAATTTGTGCACTGGTTCAACAGCATTCTCTATTGAAGAATATGTACACTGGGGTGACGTTTCATGAGTAAGACACACAGTGACTGCATTTACGGCTTCCTCCAGTCATTCATTACTGCGAGGAAGCCTGCCATAAATTACATGGCCTGCACTAGTGTTGAGAAGAGTGACACCGCATCTCTTCGTCATACCCTTCACAAAGGCTGCATAATAGTCGCTGCCTATTAATACACCTATTGGTCCCACAGAGTCATTATTGACCACTGAGGGTGCCAGTTTCACATTATTCTGTGAGAGTCTCTGCGTGGTGGCATTAAGACCCACAGTGGAGATCTTCTCTGGTAGTCTATCCACGACTACTGCATTAACTTGGGTCTTCTCTCTGCCCAGACCGACGTTTATATAAACCGTGTCATATGACTGGGCCCTTTTATCTGACAGAAAACCCGACAATTTTAATGTGGTAGGATCCCCCCTTCGTACTTTCATCCCATTAAGGCAACTGCGCTTAATGAAAGTACGTTGTGATCCCTGATCTAACAACGCTGTTACGGTCTTGGATTTACGCCATTTACCTTTAACTGTCATATCCAACACAGGTAGTGCTACTTCAGCTAAACCATTACGAACGTTAGCTGCAAGTTTTACGTGCGCCACTGTAGTGTCGGGGTGGTTATCCTTACCATTACTAGGATTACACCCGCTCTTACACATCACGATGTGGTGCCTGCCATTATTGCATTGGTGACAAGTATTCAGTTTGGTCTGGCAATCCCTCACATTATGATTACCAAGACATCGAATACATCGGTCCAGCTCCTCCAATCTCTTCACTTTCGCATCCCAAGAATTATAGGTAACGCAGAGTTTACAGAGATGGGTTTCATTACAGAAGAGACAATCTCTCTTCTCTTGGCTCGACAGCTTACCCCCCGGGTTACCCTTATTGGGGTGTTTATTCTTTCTGTCTTGTTGTGACGAACCACTATTACTGGTCCCGGTCACTTGATATGTGCCAACATAACCCTTTTTAGTGGTTGGGTTGTAACTATTAACATTGGGATAATTTTTCCTTTGTGGAACTTAGTTGATGACTCAACGTCACTATGACCGGTATTCTTAAAGGTGGGGCTGGCTAGTTTGCAACTGAACAATTAATTCTTGCAAACCTATCCTTATTTCCTCCAACCCAAAGTAACCTTTATGATACTTGTTAGACAACCACTCTATCGTCTTATGGTTCAATTGAGGTTGTATCATCCCACTCAATAACCAATCTGATGCCTCCAGATTATGTTTATTACTCAAGATTTTGAGGGTGCTCTCTAGTTTAATCCGAAATTGTTGCAAGCTTTTATAGTTGTGCTCTGGAGTTTTCAATTTAACCAGCGCAGTTATTAGATACAGTCTACGCTGTTCCGTATTACCATAGGTACTCTTTAACAGACTAACAGCTTCTGTATAAGAGTCGTTTATATTGGGGAAGGCCTGAATGAGAATGAGGGCATCTCCCTCAATTGTCCCTTTAAATAAATCAACTTATTAACATGTTCAAGATCATTCCTATCATGTACCATTGCCTTAAAAATGGACCAAAATTCCTCCCAGCTGTCTCCTGGCTGGAACGACAGCAATTGTACCTCTGGGAGTTTGGGGAGGGACATCTTATTTACTGTGCGAGGCTGGCCCACTAAGTTATTTACACTCTTTGTACTGTGCAAAGCCCTAGTTTTACAGGACAGAATATGTTCCTCCACTTCATAATATTGCTCAAACAGTGTTTCTATTTCCTCATTATCTGTACAATTCTCCATAAGGTCCTTTTCATATTCCTTAAACCACAACTTGTATGACTCATATTTACTATCTAAGGAGTCTAAATACAATTTTAATTCATCGGGGTCCATTGTATCTTGATCCATGAACTCCATGCACTTATTGAGTGCCTTTGTAACATGACCCTTACGAGCTTGTAACGAGGCTTTTCTTGCTTTAAGATCCCTGCAGTTTCATCGGGTCCAGCCATGGTTATAGGATTAATAACCACTGATGTCACAAATTAAATAAATTGTTTATAAAGGTGATTATCAAACCTTACTCTTGCACAAATCGTAGCCACGCCTGGGCTAGTAATTAATTGGACTAATTATTACAATTCACCCCACAATTAATTAATCTGTGTACTCTATACTCACTTTCTACAATCAGTCACTTAATTATTAAATAATTAATTCAATAATGATTAATTCACTAATCACCTCCGGTTCAGGAAGGACCAACGGGCGTTGTGGGGAATTAAGAGATTACCTGTCTGGGCTTCACCGCCACTTACAACAAAATAATCTCCCGGGGAGTGGACCGACTAGTATAATTTTACCGCGGTTACCCCCGTTGAGGCGTGTGAGAAAACTTGCCCTACTCCTGGTCTTATTTAAGGGGACCCTTCGATATTCTCACTCTAAATCCACATCTATCCTTGACCAGTTTATTAAGAATGAGTAACACCAATAGTTACGGTATTGTTAAATTTTGTGGACTGTATGGGTTAATGTCTGACTGATTGGGGAGAAGGAGGAAAGAGTACAACTTAATATCACTCACCCTTTATCCGTGCCATTATTGTTCACTTGAAGATCCCGTCATTATCATTCCCACCGTAAACCCACATTATCCCAACATACCTCCAGACGGTTGCTAAGATAACAAGAGTACTTACAGTGGGGAAGAAACAACATTCTTGTCGCTATTCTTCGACGGATCGCGTGGTCCTGCTCGGTAGATTATTCTTCCTGCAAGACGATGATGTTGGTGGTTGTCCCGATGAGTCGAGAGAAGATTGATCCCTTGAACTCTCTTACGCCCACGAGACCGGGCGTTATTTAACGTGGTTGGTCGGGGTAGTGATTCATATCCTCTCACTATACCCTTTCAGTAGAGTTTATACGCAACACTTTACACACTATTCACACGTCGGTTTAATGTCCCGTTAATTTACTCTCGTTAGAAGTTGATCCATTAATAATTGTGTAAGATGAACGCTGATCGAAGCGACGCACATTTCCGCCATCAACACCGCCATCAACACCGCCATGACGGCGTCGCTCACTGTTTAACACATTATCACTCTATTATTATAGTTTCTTGGACTTAATGTCCCACATTATGCCCGGCGAATATTCACAACATTCACTATTGTGAAGAGAGACCATTAACCGCGATTTGGTCGTAGTAAACGCCGATTTCCATCTCCATTATATCCAGAGCCCACCCATCGTTCACCTCCATTCACCTTTATCCCACGAGCGCGACTGTCCTCGTATGACCCAGTACCGCGTACCCAAGCCACCGTCGCGATGGTTCTTTCCTCATCTCAAGAAAAATATGAACCAACAGCCACACATTAAGAATATTCACATTAGAAAGGCTATCGAGTATAACCTTTCGGGAAAATACCCAAAATTTTCCACAGGCCCCAAAGTTTTGATAGCTGAACAAGGTACAATGGTAATTAATTCACTAGTTACAAGGTAATGAATCATGTAAGTAAATTTACTTACGTCTGTACATGGTTGCACTCATGAACAAATTATAAAGCAATGAGCAATCTATTAGTCTACACCCAGCCACAACTGTAATGAGTTATTGGTGCAAATTTTAATTGTTGTGTCACACACACACACATATACATATACACATACACACGCATACATGTATATACATACACACATACACATACACACATGTACATACACACACACACACACACACACACACACACGTGTCAATGCTTTATTTACAGGGAGCAAAGTCAGGGTATTTTTCCAGAATCAGGGAAATGATAATAAGATATTTATTTTACGTTCTCCCTCTGGACCCCTGAGCACTAACACTACAGAAAACGGCATGTTCGTCATGGGAAACTCTATAAGATCACGCTTATCGTATGCAAAGACTGAAAAAAATCGAGATTTTTCTCAATATACATATTTTTTCAAATGATCAGCTGTGTGCACTTTTCCTCAAATAACTCCGAAGTAGCTTACTGATCTATTTGTTAAAATTATGCCATTAATAATGAACGGATTGAAATGATTTTCACAAAGAACATGAAGCAAAGAATGTTGTACAAGATTACAGGAACAAATTTGAAAAATCCCAAACATATATTTCCATTTGTGTGGGTGTAAAAGGCCGAAGTTTTCCTAATGTCAATAAAACTTACCAACAGTAATTTTGGGGGAAATGAAGATAAGGTATATTAAAGTATTTACAATGTAACAAAAAAAGGCACAATACCGTGACTGGAACAATACACACACAACCCGCACATATAAAAAGAGAGGAGCTTACGACGACGTTTCGGTCCGACTTGGACCATTGCAGTGTTCCTTTCCTAGAATATGACTGACTCCACTACTACTACTACCACTACCACCTCCATTATTACCCCTCCACCACTTTCTTGTGCCCTCCCCTGTCTGCCTGCCTATAAATACCCCTTCCACCTGTCCTTTTTGTTAGTGTGACTTTGTAAATGGTCCAAGTCGGACCGAAACATCGTCGTAAGCTCCTCTCTTTATGTGTGGGTTGTGTGTGTATTTACAATGATAAACGGATTAGCATTGTTTAATCAGTACAAAGTGTTAAACAACTTTTAACACTGCTACTTCATAGCACTTGGCTGCTAAATGTCATTTTTAATTATTTTTTAAACATTTTTTATTTTCATTTTTTTTTTTGCAAACATATTGAAACTTCGTCACAGTAGCATTGACATAAGCTTCTAAAAGTTGACCAAAAATTAATGAAATCGGACTAAATAAAGGATCAGAGGAAATTTATTGAGGTCGCCTTTCAGGTGCACTTTCGACACAGTAAACCACGGCATCCTACTCCACAAACTTGACCACTATGGTATAAGAGGTCATACACTTGCATACTTCAAATCCTATCTTACTAATAGGTATCAGTATGTCACCATTAAAGACACAACCTCATCGACACGACCACTTGATACTAGAGTATCACAGGGAATTGTCCTTGGTCCCCTGCTCTTCCTCTTATACATCAGTGATCTTCCCAATGTATCACAACACCTGAAACCAATACTCTTTGCTGACGACACAACTTATGTCATCTCCCACCCAAATCTTGCTACGCTCAACACCATTGTTAACGACAAATTACTAAAAATATCTACATGGATGACAGCCAATAAACTTACACTCAACACTGATAAGACCTTCTATATTATGTTTGGTAACAGAGCAGGTGATGCACAATTAAACATTAAGATCAACAACACTCCTATTGCTAAACATAATGAGGGAAAATTCCTGGGCCTTCACCTCGACTGCAACCTGAAATTCAGCACCCATACCCAACACACAACAAAGAAAGTGTCCAAAACTGTGGGGATCCTCTCTAAGATACGTTACTATGTACCACAATCAGCCCTACTCACACTATACTATTCACTCATCTATCCCTACCTCACATATGCCATTTGTGCTTGGGGATCAACAGCAATTACCCACCTAAAGCCAATAATCCAACAAAAAGCCGCAGTAAGAATTATCACGCAATCCAATGCTAGACAACCCCCACTCTTCAAAGACCTAAACTTACTGTTCAGAATATCCATACTTACTACTCAGTAATCTACATTTATAGAACCATAAATTCCAACTTTAACCCTGAGCTTAAACACTTTCTCGACAGTTGTGACAGGACCCATAGACATAATACAAGACACAAACATCTCTCTGACATTCCCTGTGTCTGACTAAATCTATATAAAAATTCAATGTACATAAAAGGGCCTAAAATCTGGAACTCCTTGTCTGAAAACTCTAGAACTACTGACACAACCTCCATTTTCAAGAGCACTGTTAAGAAACAACTTATCTCACTTACGCACCCAACCAGCAGCTCACCACATGAAAACTACTTTATCTTGCACATATCCCCAGCAAAATACACTTATTGATATCTGCAATTCCCCTTAATTTGCACATGTCTGTAACCAAAATTCTAATACAACTATTGCTTCATAATTCTTAAACTAGTCATAAGTTTGCTTAAGACACTCTAATATAGAAACTGTATCATGCCAACAAGTCACCATTTCCATTAATATATAAACAAATTCTTAAATTTTTAAACTTCCTCAATTTTGTAAACCTAGTTAATCACTACAATTACCTAACCTTAATACCAGTATAATTGTGTCACTATAGAGTAAGATCTAGTATAAGACTGCCTGAAATGCCTAGGCATACCTAGGCATATTATTGGCCTTCTTGTAATAATTGTAATAATTATAATAATTATTTCATAAAATTTATAAACAACATAATATGTAAACCCCACTTTGTAATATTATCAAAAATAAAGTTGATTGATCGATTGATACCCCTCCACTGTAAACCCGTACGGGTCTTGCAAGCAGGTGATGGCTGTGAGTGTGAAGACTCCAAGGTGTAGCAAGGAGGTCAGTGAGAGGTGGCTGCAGGAGGTCCTGAAGGAGCACCTTGCTGAGAGTCATCCTGGTTGTCACCACGACGTTACTACCTTCACTATCGCCCCTGGTTAGTAGTAGTGGTGGTCAACACGACGTTACTACCTTCACTATCACCACTGGTTAGTAGTAGTGGTGGTCAACACGACGTTACTACCTTCAATATCACCACTTGTTAGTAGTAGTGGTGGTCAACACGACGTTACTACCTTCACTATCGCCCCTGGTTAGTAGTAGTGGTGGTCAACTCGACGTTACTACCTTCACTATCACCACTGGTTAGTAGTAGTGGTGGTCAACTCGACGTTACTACCTTCACTATCGCCCCTGGTTAGTAGTAGTGGTGGTCAACACGACGTTACTACCTTCACTATCACCCCTGATTAGTAGTAATAGTGGTCAACACGACGTTACTACCTTCACTATCACCCCTGGTTAGTAGTAGTAGTGGTCAACACGACGTTACTATCTTCACTATCACCACTGGTTAGTAGTAGTGGTGGTGGTCAACACAACGTTACTACCTTCACTATCACTAATGGCTAGTAGTAGTGGTGGTCACTACGACGTTACTACCTTCACTATCACCCTTGGTTAGTAGTAGTGGTGGTCACTACGGCGTTATAACTTCACTATCACCCCTGACTAGTAGTAGTGGTGGTCAACACAACGTTACTACCTTCACTATCGCCCCTATTTAGTAGTATTGGTTGTCAACACGACGTTAGTACCTTCACTATCACCCCTGGTTAGTAGTAGTAGTGGTCAACACGACGTTACTACATTCACTATCACCCCAGGTTAGTAGTAGTGGTGGTCAACATGACGTTACTACCTTCACTATCACCACTGAATAGTAGTAGTGGTGGTCACTACGATGGTACTACCTTCACTATCACTACTGGTTAGTAGTAGTGGTGGTCAACACGACGTTACTACTTTCACTATCACCCCTGGTTAGTAGTAGTGGTGGTCACTACGACTTTATTACCTTCACTATCACCCCTGGTTAGTAGTAGTGGTTGTCACTACGACGTTACTACCTTCACTATCACCACTGGTTAGTAGTAGTGGTGGTTAGTACGACGTTATTACCTTCACTATCACCCCTGGTTGTTAGTTGTTGTGGTCAGTACGACGTTACTACCTTCACTATCACCACTGGTTTGTGGTGGTGGTGGTCAATACGTCGTTACTACCTTCACTATCACCCCTGGTTAGTGGTAGTGGTGGCCACTACGACGTTACTACCTTCACTATCACCCCTTGTTAGTAGTAGTGGTTGTCACTACGACGTTACTACCTTCACTATCACCACTGGTTAGTAGTAGTGATGGTTAGTACGACGTTATTACCTTCACTATCACCCATGGTTGTTAGTTGTTGTGGTCACTACGACGTTACTACCTTCACTATCACCACTGGTTTGTGGTGGTGGTGGTCAATACGTCGTTACTACCTTCACTATCACCCCTGGTTAGTGGTAGTGGTGGTCACTACGACGTTACTACCTTCACTATCACCACTGGTTAGTAGTATAATCAAAACCAATTTCTAAACACACAAGGGTCATACATCGATAGTAGTAATAGAAGTAGAATAGTAGTAGTAGTCAGTTACATAATAGTAACCTACACAGTATTCACCTACAAAGTAGTCACCTACACAGGAGCCAGGAGCCGAGTCTTTACCCCTGCAACGACAAGTAGGTGAGTACAGTAAGTTACACAGTAGTCAATTACACAGTAGTCAGTTACAAAGTAGTCAGTTAAACAGTAGTTACCTACAGTTACACTAGTCAGCTACACAGTAATCAGCTACACAGTAGTCACCTACACAGTCACAGTCACCTACACAGTCAGTTACATAGTCACCTACACAGTTACACAGAAGTTAGTTGCAGTCACCTACACAGTAGTTACACAGTCACCTACACAGTAGTTACACAGTCACCTACACAGTAGTTAGTTACACAGTCACTTTCACAGTAGTTAGTTACACAGTCACCTACACAGTAGTCAGTTACACAGTAGTTACCTACACAGTTGTCACCTACACAGTTGTCAGTTACACAGTAGTCACCTACACAGTTGTCATTTACACAGTAGTCACTTACACAGTAGTCAGTTACACAGTAGTCACCTACACAGTAGTCAGTTACACAGTAGTCACCTACACAGTAGTCAGTTACACAGTAGTCACCTACACAGTAGTCAGTTACACAGTAGTCACCTACACAGTAGTCAGTTACAGTCACCTACACAGTCAATTACACAGTAGTCACCTACACAGTAGTCAATTACACAGTAATCACCTACACAGTAGTCACACAGTCACCACCGTTACACAGTAGTCACCTACACAGTAGTGTTACACAATAGTCACTACACAGTAGTCAGTTATGCAGTAGTAACCTACACAGTAGTCAGTTATGCAGTAGTTACCTACACGGTAGTCAGTTATGCAGTAGTAACCTACACAGTAGTCAGTTACACTGTAGACAGCTACGCAGTAGTCAGTTACACAGTAATCACCTACACAGTAGTCAGTTACACAGTAATCACCTACACAGTAGTCAGTTACACAGTAATCACCTATGCAGTAGTCAGTTACACAATAATCACCTACGCAGTAGTCAGTTACACAGTAATCACCTACACAGTAGTCAGTTACACATTAATCAAATACACAGTAATCACCTACACAGTAGTTAGTTTCACAGTAATCACCTACACAGTAGTCAGTTACACAGTAATCACATACACAGTAGTCAGTTTCACAGTAATCACCTACACAGTAGTCAGTTTCACAGTAATCACCTACAGAGTAGTCAGTTACACAGTAATCACCTACACAGTAGTGAGCTACCCAGTCACCAACAGTTACACAGTCACCACAGTTTCACAGTAGTCAGTTGCAAAGTAGTTACACAGTCACCTACACAGTTACAAATCATTTACACAGTAGTCACACAGTAGTCACCTACACAGTAGTCTTGGTTTACTATATAATGAAACATTTAACCTAGTGTTGCACACACTCATATTTATCAGTATTGTATATCATTATCACCTTCACACTGCTCTAGGTCTACTGGCCCATGCTAGGCAGGTCCCTCTCACACTCACCCATGTACTCGTCCAGCCTACATTTATACCTGTCCATAGTTGTCACTTATTATTATAACCATTAAGCTCTAAACCCATAATTAAGCTGTCGATTCGTCTCTCACCCTCTGCGTTGAGAGGTGTGCTCTTTCTGCCCCTGGTGGCCACTTGTGGCGATTTTCAGTCAGAGTAAAAAATGGTGGCGCTTATTGGCGCCGAGTAACATCTGTTTGGAGCTCGTAGCTCAATTGGTGGATCGACCATGGCCTTGCTGTTGCCTACTATCCTAAGAGATACCTAAAGTATTGAAAATGAAGCTTTATACAGTGTCACTTAATGGAATGAGGCGAATCTTTGTAATATTTCATATGGCTCATGTTTACGAAATGATGGTTGACAAATATCAAGAGGTATGCCTCCAAGTTAACCCTGGTGTATCCATCAAGCTTCATGATGTGTCCAGGTTTTACACCTGAGTTAAAATATGAAACATTCCCTTTGAGGCAGATGAGGCCGACCTGCGGTCTGTCTTTGACAAATACGGCATAGTACACACGGCAACAGTAGGTAGATGGAGTGAGGGATTATATGCTGGTTTACCAGAAGGGACATTTACTCTTAAGATGTCCTTGTGACAGCCAATACCCTCCTATGTGATAATGGAGGAATTCAGGACGCAGGTGATGGTGACATACTCTGGCCAGAGGTGCACTTGCAGGCTGTGTGGAGGTTTCGACCACATTGTAGCACAATGCGTGGCCAATCGAGGAGCGTCGGAGAACAACAACAGGACGCGTGGAGCAGACGCTGGTGGGGATCAGTCATCATACCCCACCTTGGGAAGGCGTCATGGAAAAGTGTGGAGTAAGGAAGTGGATGCAGCAGAGGAGGAGCCTGGATGTCTGACCCTGCTGGGGCCTTCCCAGGGGCCTGCACCATCTGCTGTGGTTAATGGTGACCCGGTAGGGGTGGTTAGTAGTGATGTGGAAAAATCACTTACAGTGGTTATGGAGACCTTTTTACAAAATCAGGGCGAGGGTGTGGTAGAAGAAGTTGCCGTGGATCTCGGGGCAGTGGTAGATGTTGTGGCACCGGGTGAGGCGGTGTTGGAGCTGAGTTTGGATGGATCTCTGATGAACCATCAAGTGGTTGTGGATGTTCACCGGGTTGGGTCAGAGATGGAGTCAATGCAGGTTGACAGTGGTTCACGAAAGCGAGCTGCAGGTGTGTCTGATGTTAAGGATGTCCTGACAGCTGGTTAGTAGTATAATCAAAACCAATTTCTAAACACACAAGGGTCATACATCGATAGTAGTAATAGAAGTAGAATAGTAGTAGTAGTCAGTTACATAATAGTAACCTACACAGTATTCACCTACAAAGTAGTCACCTACACAGGAGCCAGGAATGGAATGATGTGGTTGTTCAGGGCCTTCAGGGTCCAAAGGTCCGGGACAGGTCCACGCAGGGGTCTAAAGGAAAACTACCATTTTTATAGTTCAAATGTATGGCAAAAGTTTTCAACTTGATGTGGTACTGATCCAAGAACATAATTTTAAACAGGCTGATGTTTTCCAAATTCATGGCTATGATGTGTACATGTCAGGATCGCCTCGATTGAAAAGTGGGGCAGTAATTTTAATAAAGGAAGACAGCCCGTTTGTTCTGCAGAATTGTGAAGTGGTTGGTGAGGGTCGGGTGGTCAGGGTGGAGGATTTGTGGGGGGGGGTAAGGGTGGGGTTTGTATGTGTGTATGGTCTGGCAGTGGGGGATGTAAGAATTAAAAATAGGTTCATAAATCAAGATTTAGTGTATCATTTCCGTTCACTTCCGGTAGTTACAATTGTAGGAGGGGACTGGAATAATGTGAGACGTAAAGATGTTGAGCCACGGGGAGTGGGGCATTATTCGGAGCTGTTAGGTGATTTGTTAAAAGGAGTGGGTTTAGGTGATGTATGGGGTAATGTGGAAGGGGGAGTTGAACACACATATTTTAGGCATGGGTATGCAGCAAGGTTAGATAGGGAGTATGTCTCAGCATTGGTGGAGGTGAAGGTTGTAGATGCGGGTTTTTTGGATCATAGAGGGGTGATGGTGGATGTATCATGGGAGGGTTTACCTAGGAGGTATAGGGGTTTTGGAAGTTGAATGTATGGTTACTTGGGGAGGGGGAGGGAGGGGGATCTTTTGAGATGTGGAGGGACTTGTGGGCTGATGGGGTTGAATGATTTGATAGGATGGTGGGAAACGGATGCGAAATGCAGGATCAAGGATTTTTTTGCTCGGAAAAGAAAGGAAGATGCTCGATTCCAGTATGGAATTGCAGGACTGTTATGGGGAAAGAGGAGGGGATGCAGGTTACCCTGTGGACAAAATAGAGTATAAAAGAAGCAATCAGGGATTTGCAAAATAAACCTTTTGATGAGGCTAGAGTTGCAGTGGGTCTCGAGGAGGTCTTGTGGGGAGACAGACCTTCTGCACATGTCTTAAGGGTGCAGAGAATAAGGCGAAGGGCGACATAGTGCATATTAGTGTAAGTGAGGGGTTAGAGGAATATAAGGTGGGTCAAGAGTTGTGTACAATGGAGGGAATGGGGGGTTATATAGATGCATGGTATAGGCAGTTTTTGAACAGTAGGGGAATTAGTGAGATAGATCTAAGGAACATGGGTGGCTGGGTGCAATGTGGGTTTGAGCAGGAGGATCATGAAGCAATGAGTGGTCCTATAAGGGAGGAGGAAGTATGGGAAGTAATGGTGGGTATGAGGCCGGGTAAGTCACCGGGTCTTCATGGTTTACCCAGTGATTTTTATGTTGTGCATTGGGGGATTATGAAGGGATTTTTGCTTAGGTTGTTTAATGACATGAAATTCGAGGGGTTATGGGGAATGGGCAAAAAACAGGGGTAGTAGTTTTGGTGCTGAAGGAGGGAGGGATGTCGGTTTGTCAAAGATTATAGGACTATTGCCCTTATGAATAGGGACTATAAATTTTTTGCTAAAATACTGGGTAATAGGTTAAAATCTATTGTGGGACGGGTTCTTGATGAGGGACAATATGGGATATCGGGGTGCACAATGTATGAGGGACATGAACAAATCAGGGGTTTTATTGAACAAAGAAAGGTGGATGGAGGGGGGATGGGTCTTAGCTTTAGATTGTCAGTCGGCGTACGATAGCATAGAGCGGAGGCATTGTGGCGTTTTATGAAATGGTAAGGTTTTGGGGAGGAATAGTGTCATGGGCTAATGTATTGTATCAAGGGGCGAGGGTGGGTGTTCAGGTTAATGGGCTTCTAGGTGGGTATATATCCATGTCAAGTGGGCTTAGGCAAGGATGCCAAGTGTCACATCTGCTTTTTGCGATTTTACAAGATCCTTTTTATAGGGCGGTTAGGCAAGGAGTAAAGGAGGGAGGGGTACCAAGAGGGGTGGGGGGGAGGACAGGTATTGTAGGTTATGTGGACGATACTACAGTTTTAGTGGGTGGCATGAAGGATTTGCAGAGGGTTAATGATATCGTGGGAGGGTTTGGCGAGGCCACGGGGATGCGTGTCAACCTTGAGAAATCTATGTTATTAGAGGTAGGGGTTTAGGAAGGGAGGGGGTATAGCAGCGAGGGTTTGGAGAGTGGAGGAAGCACTTTAGATTTGAGGCATTTATTATAGGCAGGATGATTGTGAAGCTCAAAAGGTAAATTCGGAAAGTGTGGTAAATAAGGTATTAGGAAGGTTAGTAGGATTAAGATCAGCGGGCCTTACGGTGCATCAGAGGGTGGTGGTGGTAAATGTTTTACTATTTAGCAAATTATAGCATGTGGCAGCCATTTGGCCTTTGAGGCAGTGTGAGGTGAGGCATCTCATAGGGAGGGTGTATAGGTTTATATGGGGATCAGGTTGCAATTGGCTAAGCAGGGGGATGGTGTCTCTCCCGATTAGCCAAGGGGGGCTGGGACTCATAGATTTGCAAAAGTGTTTAAAAAGTATATATGTGAAGCATAGTTTTATAAGAGAAAGTGGAACGGGTGGAAGGGGTATTAGTCAGGTATATAGGGACCTGGGGTTTTGGTGGAGAGGTAGGGATTTAACCCTTTGACTGTTTCGGACGTATATATATACGTCTTACGAGCCAATGTTTCGGACGTATTTATACGCCTAAATTCTAGCGGCCTCAAATCAAGCAGGAGAAAGCTGGTAGGCCCACATGTGAGAGAATGGATCTGTGTGGTCAGTGTGCGCAGTATAAAAAAAATCCTGCAGCAAGCAGTACATAATGAGAAAAAAAAAACTCCGACCGTTTTTTTTAATTAAAATGCCGTCTTTGAGGTATATTTTCGTATAGTATTTATGGTTGTATTCTCTTTTTCATGGTCTCATTTGATAGAATGGAAAACATATTACAGGAATAGAGATGATTTTGATTAGTTTCATGATGTAAACGATCTTGAAATTGAGCTCAAAGTACCGGAAATGTTCGATTTTTGCCAATGTTAAAAAGTAAACAAATCACACCATGCGTCCAATACACATCAATTGGTGAGTCTAATATTCTTTCACAAGTGCACAGATATTATTTATACAGTTTTTACAATAATGCAATAGTCTGCATAACAATAAATCTTCTATTTTTTGTATGAATAAAAATCAAAATAGAAAGCAAGAGTAATATAATGTAAGAGGGGCCTAAAGACATGACTAATGAACAGATAACATCTTATTTTAGTGCTAGGGATGTCTGCATTGTTTATTCTGGACCCTATTTTGAAAATGACATCTTTTTTATTTTGCATGAAATTGGCGAAATTGCCATTTTCTGACCACCTTATTGGGTAGTTGAAATCGGTAAATTGGTGATTTCTTGTACTCAATCGATAGAACAAATAGAGTTCTAAAGAAATAGCTATGAGTTTGGTCGACTGTCCCAATGGAATTGGCCTAAAATAGGGCTCAAAGTCGGCGAAATCGCTGATGCGTATATATCACTGACATCGCTAACTTTGCGAGAGCGTAATTCCGTAAGTTTTCAATCAAATTTCATACTTTTGGTGACATTACAATCGGGAAAAGATTCTCTATCATTTCACAAGAAAAAATATTTTTTTTTTTTTCCAAAATTTTCCGACATAGAATGACAGTTTCAGAATGGGTTAAAGGAGTGTTTGACTATGGTTAGGGCTTTAATGAGGGTACAGGAGCCTGGGAATATGAAGGTTAGCATCTTGGAAAGAGTAGGACAGAGTAGGGTGGTAGCGCTGGTAGAAGGAGTTTACCCGCATATAGCGTGGGGGGATATCTGGAAGAGGCTCAAGATGGTAAGAATTATGCAGTGTGTACAAGAAGTTATGTTCAAATTCCTGCACAATGTTTTACCATCAGGGGTAGTTTTAACTAATAGAAGGCTCCAGGAGGGAAGGGATTGTAGTGTTTGTGGGGGGGAGGATACGGCATTTCACGCCATTTATTTTTGTTATCGTCTAGACAATGTGAGAGAGTGGTTTGGAAGGGTGCTGTGAATGGGGGTTTATCAGTCTTATGATCCTTAAGTTTGGATGTGGGGGGTAGGTGTGCAGGAACAAACAGCGGTTGTATATTTAGTTACGGATTTCATTTTCATGTCTTGGGCAATGCGAAAGGAGGGGGCTGTTGCATGAACTAAGGTGTTGGCAGCAGCTTTCTATCATACAAAATAGGGAGATCATGGGGAGGAAGTGGGAAGGGGAAGTTCCACGTAGTTATAGGATTTTCATGATGCAGGATTTGTGGGCATTGTAGGGTTAGGGGTGAATGGCGGGCTGGTTTCCTGGGGGGGAATTTTTGTGATTACGGAAGGTATGTAAGGTGGTGAAAAAGGGGGAGGGGTGTGTCATGTTTTACCTAATGTGCATTGTGGGGTACTGTTTACCTGGAGAGAGTTCCAGGGGTCAACGCCCCTGCGGCCCAGTCTGAGACCAGGCCTCATGTTGGATCAGTGCCTGATCAACCAGGCTGTTACTGCTGACCGCACACAGTCCAACGTACGAACCACAGCCTGGCTGGTCAGGCACTGACTTTAGGTGCCTGTCCAGTGCCTGCTTGAAGACAACCAGGGGTCTATTAATAATCCCTCTTATGTATTCTGGGAGGCAGTTGAACAGTCTTGGGCCCCTGACACTTATTGTGTGGTCTCTCAACGTGGTAGTGGCACCCCTGCTTTTCATTGGGGGGATGTTACATCGTCTGCCGAGTCTTTTGCTTTCGTAGGGAGTAACACTCGTGTGCAAGTTTGGTACTAATCCCTCTACCCGTATTGTATTATTTATGTTAGGTGCATCACCTGTTCACAATTTCATGTGTGGTTGCCATGATTCTTTTCTGAAAAAAGGAAGAGCTCCGTGTTACTTTGGATTCCTGTGTTGGAATCATGAAAGGATGTTTACTCACCTAGTTGTGGTTGCAGGGGTCAATTGATAGCTCATGGCCCTGCCATGTGGTATAAAAGGTGTTACAATTTAATGTTTTGTGTATGATTATGTAAGCCGTTATTGTCATACTGTGTGAGGTGAAGGCCCGGTGTGGGGCAAGATAATATCAGCATGTTTGATAAGGGGTTTATCCTGTAGAACATTTGGTTTTGTATTAAGTTTTATAGAACGTGACATTGTCATAGTCTATGAAGGGGTGGTAAATCTCTCACAATAAATGTTGTAATGACCTTAAGTTGTCATTATGTATGTTATTACTTTGGCATCTTGTGTAAATGTAATTATTTTATTTTTATTGTTTGTGTTAGGGGTTTATGAGATGTACTCATATAATATAAAGGGGGATATGGCCATGGATTTTCAAGGCCTTGCTAAAGAACAGTCGATGTACCTTATTGTAAATCGTGGCATGTGGGTGAAGATAGTGAATGAAGGAGGGTGGAACACCGTTTGGTGTGTTGTGTGTGGGAGGATAGTTGTTTAAATTGATATGTGGTAGTTAAGTTGTGCATGTATGTATGTATGTATGTATGTATGTATGTATGTATGTATGTATATATATATATATATATATATATATATATATATATATATATATATATATATATATATATATATATATATATATATATATATACACGTACATACACACGTATATATATATATATATATATATATATATATATATATATATATATATATATATATATATATATATATGTTTTGTCCTTTAAACAGCCTTTCAGTATTCTGTATGAGAACTTGGCTGTATTAACTATATAACCATGGACATATTTTATGTGGGGTGATAGTAGGGTTTTGGGGATAATTGTAATTGCTTAGATTAAGGTTAAGGTACTCCTAAACTGGTAATAACTGTTGTTGATAATCGGGAGTGTCATTAGTTAGGTTAAAATTAGATGGTAGGAATATTTTATTGTTTACCATGTACCATGACATACATATGTATGATTTTTATGTATTTAATTGTTTTAATAAAACAAATTAAGCTGATAAAATACGAACAATCGGCAATTTTTTTAAAATACATCAGCTGTAATTGCACATTATTTAAATTTCAAAAATTAACAGCTGGAAATTATTTTCAGAACTGATGTGTAATATGTATTTTTTTGAACACATTAAAACTGTTTTCTGGTTTTGTGGAGTAATGGAGAGGCTCAACTAGGATAAAACTGTTTATGTTCCTTATTTTTTGTTTCAGGTGCTGGTCCAGGTGATGCGTTCCACTCTGAGTTGGTGTTGCTTGACGTCTGGGTGAAAGTGATGTTAGGTGGTTCACCTGCATCACAAGCTTCACCTGTGCTACAAGATGGTTCACCTGCCTCACCAGACAGTTCACCTGCCTCACCAGACAGTACAGTCGTCCACCACTTGGTGGCAAAGTTCTACAGTTTGGATTTAATGAATCGCGAGTTAGACAAGTGGATGAATACCGGCCAGAAGGAACACTTGATATATACAAAGATAATTAAAGAGCTCAACGAGTTCCAGGCAGACAGAGCCCGTGACGAGCCTAGAATAGCCATCCCACATTTGATCTATGGACGATGTACTGGTAATGAAAATGTTTTACTGATGGAAAACATTAAATGCCACGGATACAACACTTTTGACAAGCGTAAGGGGCTGGATTTTGAGCATCTTAAGGTCTGTATAGAACACATCGCCAGAGTTCACGCCCTTTCACATGCGTTCTATAGGGAAAAAGATTTCCGTAATATATACCCTTGCTTTCAGTCTACTTCCGAGCAGCTCAAGTTTGTTAAACCAGTAGCAGCTGCTGTGCTAGACACCGCCATTGCATTTCTTAAGACTCTGAACGACAAGAAGGATGTCACACGGAGACTGGAAGCGTGTAAACAAAGATTATTAGATAAATATTTAGCAATACTGATGGACGAAGAAAGTATCACATGTTTAAATCATGGAGATTATTGGATTAATAATATAATGTACAGATATAAGAGCCCAGTGGCACAGGCAAGCCATGAGGACTCGCAGGCAAGCCATGAGGATTTGCAAGCAAGCCATGAGGATTTGCAGGCAAGCCATGAGGATTCGCAGGCAAATCATAAGGATTCACAAATACATGCGAGCCATGAAGATGCACATGAAAGCTATCAAGAAATCGAAGCATTAAAAATCATTGACTGGGGTAACAGTACCTGGGGCAAGCCGGTGTTTGATCTACAGTATCTCCTCAACACGTCCACTACTCGCACCGTCAGGAATGCTCATCTAGATCACCTGTTGCACCTGTACCATTCTACCTTCACTAAGCTTGCTGCTAAGCTGGGCTCACCTGCTGCCAGCTGGAGCTACGAACAATTTAAACTAGACTGGGAGAGGACTTGCACTGTAGGGTTCCTCCTTGGCTGTATTACGAGTTTAGGAACACTGAACACCAGTATTCATGTCAACAAAGCGCCACAGCCTTCATGCCTAGACAAGTCTTTTCTCTTACCAGTCAAAGTAGTTGTTGATGGCATAAAGCTAGGAATGGTGAAGTTATTGCTTCCTTTACTTGAAAAGCCAATTGGAGAGTTCCTCATTAAAAACACGTTTCACCACACGTTTAAGCCTATACTTGAAGAGCTATGTTCTGGTCAGAATGAAATTATGAACACAAGACTTATTGACCTCATTTGCGAGGCAGATGAGAAGGGGATTTTCTCCACAGAATCAGTCATACTTGAGTGAAACAACGACGAGTGTGCTCGCTGAAATATACCCCATAATCAACCCTCTTTCACATCAATGCCTCTTTAAGGGGGGCTCCTTGTCTCGGTAAAGAGGCTATCAGTCTGAGGAATTGGACCTCTTGGTCTTCTTCCTCAGACCGAACCTAATTACCCCGCAATATCCCCTCCCTTTTCCCCATCCTCCCTTTTCCCCATCCTCCCTTTTCCCTTTCCTCCTCCTCTGCCTCATTCCTCCCTTATTTCCTTCCCATTTTTACCCTGGGAGCTTCCCTCCTCAGGCATTCTAGTTCCTAGGTAGGGGGAAGGGTATCGTGGTCCATCCCATTCCTTTGAGGTTCTTGGCAGTGGTGTAGTTTGCCGTGGAATCTGGATCGCCTGGGAATGTCCCGATCCCTCTCCGGTCTCCTGGGGGTGGCTTTGGGTATCTTTCGGGAGAAGGGTGTATCTCTGGAGGCCACCTTTTGGATTCCGGGGGTGGTGGCCGAAGGAGGTATGCGTTGTGGCGGATATCCGGCCGCCCTCTCTTTTGTCCGCCAAGGTGGCTCGGTGGATGTGAGGTTGCTACCCCGGATTGCTGGTTTACTAGCATGAAGGGTAGGGTATGGCACGGGTTCCATGCAGCATCTGCACTACTTGCGGTGTTGAGGTCATCTTGAGCGCGGAGGGGGATTTACGCCCCTTTCATTCCTCCTAGGAGCTATTCCTCCATGTTCCCCCCCTTTTTTTTTTATTTTTTTTTTCTTTCTTTTTTTTTCTTAAAAACAAAAAGAAAGAAGTAACCTAACCATGGATGCCCTAATCTGTGAACCTACCCCCGGGCTCCTTGATACCACACCTAGTTCTGACCCTACCTCGTTAATGGACAACTCTTCGGACAACCCTAATACCCCTGTATCTCTTGGTGGTGCCGGTTCGTCACCTGCTTCAGGTACCGGGGATCGACTGTCCCGTACGATACGTCTGACCTTAGCTATTCTCTGACCTTGATTCTGGCCTCTCCCTTAACGGTGCAGCAATTTTCAAATTGCCCCCCTGTCACACGTCAGACCGCCTCTGGTCCCTCTTCCAAATGACCAAGACCCTTACATGACGACTCGACACTTCCTGCTCATTCATCTCTGAAACGACTAGCTCATCACGCACTCCCCTTAAATGCACTGTTTCACACTACTCAATGGACTAAGTATTTTACTCTACGACTGACCTCTCCTAATACCTATCTTTCCGATCATAGTATTGGTAAAGCTCTCCTATGCCATGTAGGTAAAGATATCTCATTTCACGCTCTCCAGAGCGGCACTAGCATCATCACGGTATAGAATGTTGGCCATGCTCGCGATCTTTCTCTTCTTACGACCATTGATACTATTCCTATCACCATTGACAAGCATCATTCTCTTAATTCTTGTAGTGGTACAGTCATTTTACCCCACACCATTGTCCAACGGAATTTCCAGACATGTGGTGATGACATTTTGGAGCAGCTTGAGCTCCAAGAACTCCCTATCCTTAAGGTTGACACTTTTGTCCTCCCTGCCAATAAGCGAAGACGTTATCCTTGCAATATAGCTCGTTTAACATTTGACTGCCGTGAACTCCCACCTTCAGGTCTACATTGCAAGTCAACGTTTACAAGTTCGAAAGGTGACCCCTACACCGCAACAGTGTAGAAACTGCTGGCGTTTTGATCATAGAGCGGAATATTGCACGTCCATGGCCGAATGCCCAGTCTGTGGTGCTGATGACCATGCCAGTCCTTCTTGTACTTTACCTCCCTTTTGCCTTAACTGTCATGAGGCACATCCATCATACTCTCGCTGTTGTCAGGTTTACCTGAATGAGCGGGAAATCCGTTGTCTCAAAGAGGCGAAAAGCTTCTCATATGCTATGGCCGTCTCTCACCTACGCCTTCAAGGGAGACTTCCCCGTATTTTCTATTTTTGCATTGCTAAACGTTGCCCCACTTCTGGTATCCCAACTTTATCGACTTCCTCTGTGGTTACAAAATCCTCCGTCACCCCTGTCTCGAATCCTTTTGCTGTTCTTGGCTCTGAGGTCCCTACCTCGACATCCCATACAGTCCACTCTCCTTCCTCTACTCACTCACACAGTTCTGTGTCTATACGCTCTCACCCCCACCTAAGTCTCAGCGCCCTCCTTCTCATAAGTCTGTCAAAAAATCCTTATTGCCGGGTTCTTCGCCTCGGACTATTTCTGTAATGTGTGCCTCTTTAAGGGGGGCTCCTTGACGTGGTAAAGAGGCTATCGGTCTGAGGAATTGGACCTTTTGGTCTTCTTCCTCAGACCGAACCTAATTACCCCCCAATCCCCCCTCCCTTTTCCCATCTCCCCCATCCTCCCTTTTCCCTTTCCTCCTCCTCCTCCTCATCCCTCCCTTATTTCCTTCCCAGTTTTACCCTGGGAGCTTCTCTCCTCAGGCATTCTAGTTCCTAGGTAGGGGGAAGGGTATCATAGTCCATCCCATTCCGTTGAGGTCCTTGGCGGTGGTGTAGTTTGCCGTGGAATCTGGATCGCCTGGGGATGTCCCGATCCCTCTTCGGTCACCCGGGGGGTGGCTTTGGGTATCTTTCGGGCGACGGGTGTATCTCTGGAGGCCACCTTTCGGATTCCGGGGTGGTGGCCGAAGGCGGTATGCTTTGTGGCGGATATCCGGCCGCCTCTCTTTTGTCCGCCGAGATGGCTCGGTGGATGTGAGGTTGCTATCCCGGATTGCTGGTTTACTGGCGTGAAGGGTAGGGTATGGCACGGGTTCCATGCAGCATCTGCACTACTTGCGGTGTTGAGGTCCTCTTGGGCACGGAGGGGATTTGCGCTCCCTTTCATTCCTCCTAGGACCTATTCCTCCACGTTCCCCTTTTTTATTCTTTTTTTATTTTTATTTTCTTTCTTCTTTCTTTTTTTTTCTTAAAAATAAAAAGAAAGAAGTAACCTAACCATGGCTGACCCAATCCATGAACCCACTACCCCGGGCCCCTTCCTGATACCGCACCCAGTACTGACCCTGCCTCGTTAACGGATGACTCTTTGGACACCTCTCATGCCCCTGTACTCTTGCTGGTGCTGGTTCGTCACCTGCTTCAGGTACCAGGGTCCCGACTGGCCCTTTCGATACGTCTGACCTTCGCTCTTCTCTGACCTTGATTCCGCTTCTCCTCGACGGTGCGGCAATTTCGAATCGCCTGCCCGTCTCCCATCGGACCACCCCGGTCCCACACAAAACGACCAAGACCCACACATGACGATTCGACACTCCCTTCTCGTTCATCGCAGAAACGACCAGCTCGCACTCACTCCCTTAAACTCTCTGTTTCAAACTACTCAATGGACAAAGTTTTTACTCTTCGTCCAACTTCTCCTAATACCTATCTTTCAGACCATAGTATTGGTAAGGCTCTACTACGCCATGTTGGTCAAAACATCTCATTTCACGCTCTCAAGAGCGGCACTCGCATCATCACGGTCCAGAATGCTGGCCAAGCTCGTGATCTTTCTCTTCTTACGACCATTGACAATACACCTGTTACTATTGACAAGCACCATTCCTCAATTCTTGTTGTGGTTCTGTCATTTTGCCCCACACCATTGTCCAACGGAATTTCCAGACATGTGGTGATGACATTTTCGAGCAGCTTGAGCTCCAAGAACTCCCTATCCTTAAAGTTGACACTTTTGTCCTCCCAGCCAATAAGCGAAGACGTTATCCTTGCAATATAGCTCGCTTAACGTTTGACTGCCGAGAACTGCCACCTTCGGTCTACATTGCAGGTCAACGTTTACAAGTTCGAAAGGTGACCCTACACCGCAGCAGTGTAGAAACTGCTGGCGTTTTGGTCATCCAGCAAAATATTGCAGGTCCATGGCCGAATGCCCAGTCTGTGGTGCTGACGACCATGCCAGTTCTTCTTGTACTCTACCTCCTCTTGCCTTAACTGTCATGAGGCACATCCTTCATATTCTCGCCGTTGTCAGGTTTACCTGAATGAGCGGGAAATCCGTTGTCTCAAAGAGGCGGAAGGCTTCTCCTATGCTATGGCTGTCTCTCATCTTCGCCTTCAAGGGAAACTTCCCGTATTTCTTATTCTCGCATTGCTAAACGTCGCCCCGCTTCTGGGGTCCCAACTTCCACGGCTTCCTCTGTGGTTGCCTCATCCGCAATCACCCCTGTCTCGAATCCTTTTGATATTCTTGGCTCCGAGGTCCCTACCTCGGCTTCCCATACTGTCCACACTCCTTCCTCTACTCACTCGCACAATCCTGAGTCTACACGTCCTCGTTCTTCACCTAAACCTCAGCGCCCCTCCTTCTCATAAGCCCGGCAAAAATCCCTACTGCCAGGTCCTTCGCCTCTGACTAGTTCTATAACGTGTGTGGAGGTTCATCCTCCTCCTCATACACTACCTTCATCCCCTGTCCCTCCCAAGCCCCTTCGACAGTTTCCTCTTCTATCTCCTCACCCTCTACTTTAGTGCAGTCTATAGACTCCCGATCGTTGCTCACTCTTCTTCCATTTCTAATGTAGTCCCACATTCTGCATCTTTGACTTCCGAAACACTGGAAGCTATTGCAGAATATATTACAGAGACTGGACAGATGATGGACACTACTCCACCTGAGGTTCCTCATCTCTTTCTTCGTCTCAACCCCTTCCTTCACAACGTCCTCCTCCTTCTCTGATTACAGGTCTTCCGCTGCCTCCACACGTGGACTTTTCTAACCCTAGTCCATAGATTCCTCTCACTTCCACTTATATCTTTCTCTCCATAAATCATGGCTTATTTACAGTGGAATATCCGAGGCCTCAGGGGTAACCGGGTGAGCTTCAGGTGTTGCTCTCTCAGTTTTCCCTGTTGGGGTCTGTTTGCAAGAACCCAAATTACAATCCACTGTTATCAGGCCCTTTTCAGGCTATGATTTGTTATATTCATCGGATCCTTTTTCCGATGGAACCTTTAACGAAAGTGCTCTTCTTATACGCACTGGTGTTCCATACCGTCAGCTCTATGTTCCTTCTTCCTTACATTACACCGCAGCCCGTATCCACTTGAATAAGTGGTATACACTCTGTTCTTTATATCTCTCCTTCCGGGCAATGTCTATCCCAGATGTTGATTTTCTGGTTTCTTCCTTACCGCCACCCCTTCTATTACTCGGCGATTTTAACGCACACCATTTTCTCTGGGGAGGATCGCACTGTGACTCCGTGGCATTCAGTTGGAGGCATTTCTTGCTTCTCTTCCTCCATGTTTTAAATACGGGTACTCCTACCCATTTTGATCCCCGAACTCATTCTTTCTCCTGCATCGATCTTTCCATCTGCTCTTCATCTACTGTCCTTGACTTCACCTGGTCTGTCCTCCCGGACTTACATGACAGCGATCATTTCCCAATCATCCTTAAGTCCCCTCTGTTTTCTCCACCTCCTCATTGCCCACGCTGGCAATTTGACCGGGCGAAATGGGACCTTTACGCACATCTTACTGCCTTTCATGAGGTTCCTATCTCGTCCTCCATTGATGAGGTTTTACATCTCTTTTCGTCCTCCATCTTCACAGCGGCTTCACATTCTATTCCCAAACCTCGGGCAAGCATCCTCAGAAGTGCGTGCCTTGGTGGTCTCCTGCTTGTGCTCGGGCAGTGCGTTTGAAACGTGCTGCATGGGGCAGGTATCGATATAACAGAACCACAGAGAGACTCCTTGATTTCAAGCAGAAGAGAGCTATTGCTCGTCGTGTCATACGTGATGCTAAACGCACTTGCTGGCGAGATTACGTTTCTACTGTCACTTCGGCTTCCTCGATGAGTGCAGTCTGGAAGAAAGTGCGGAAATTAAGTGGTAAATTCTCCCCGACCCGGCTCCTGTTCTTCAGGTTGCTGGTGTCGATATAGCACACCCTCTTGCCGTTGCCACTGAAATTGGTAACCATCTCGTCCGCATTTCTCAGGGGCTCCATCTATGCCCCTCGTTCCTTTCTTCTAAGTCTGCCAGCGAGTTAAAGCCCTTAGATTTTTCTTCTCTTAGAGAAGAATCCTATAATGTGCCTTTTACCCTTCAAGAACTGGAGGCAACACTCTCTGCTTGCCGATCATCGGCAGCTGGGCCAGACGGCATACATATTCGTATGCTACAGCATTTACATCAGTCTGCTCTTACTGTCCTCTTACGACTCTTTAATCTTATATGGTCGCAAGGAGTTATTCCCCAGCTGTGGAAGTCTGCTATTGTTCTCCCTTTTCGAAAACCAGGTGCTACGGGACGTGATCCCTCTCACTACCGTCCCATCGCTCTTACCAGTGCAGTTTGCAGGTAATGGAACGTCTAGTTAATAGACGTTTGATGTGGTATTTAGAGACTCACAATAGTCTCTCCCCTAGTCAGTATGGTTTCCGTAAGGGCCGTTCTGCCATTGACCCCTTGCTGCGCTTGGATACGTATATTCGTAATGCCTTTGCGAATAACCATTCGGTTATCGCTATCTTTTCGACCTTGAGAAGGCTTATGATACAACTTGGAGATATAATATCTTGGCCCAGGCCCACTCCTTAGGCCTCCGAGGCAACTTACCATTCTTTCTTAAGGCTTTCTTAACTGACAGACATTTCCGGTCCGGGTTCGTAATGAACTCTCCCGGAATTTGTCCAAGCTGAAGGTGTCCCCAGGGATGTGTTCTGAGCACAACACTTTTTCTGCTTGCTATAAATAATCTGGCATCTGTTCTCCCATCCAATATTTGGTCATCGCTCTATGTGGATGACTTTGCTATAGCTTGTGCAGGTGCTGACTGTCACCTCATTGCAGTTTCCTCCAGCATGCCATCAACCGGGTTTCTGATTGGGCCACCACTCACGGGTTTAAGTTTTCTAGTGGCAAAACTCATCAAATTACGTTCACTAGACGTTCAGTGGTCTCTGATCATCCATTGTACCTATACGGCTCACGTATCCCAGAACGTGATACAGTCAGGTTTCTCGGCCTCCTGTTTGACCGCAGATTGTCCTGGAAACCTCACATTACCTCTCTGAAGGCGACTTGCCATAGCCGGCTGAACCTCCTTAAAACCTCGCACATCTTTCATGGGGGCTGATCGTAGAACTCTCCTTCGCCTACATTCAGCCCTAATTCTATCGAAACTCGATTATGGTGACCAGATATATTCGGCAGCCTCTCCTGCCACTCTTTCCAGCCTTAATCCCATCCATCACCAGGGATTACGCTTATGCCTTGGTGCTTTTCGTCTTCCCCGGTTGAGAGCCTCTATGTAGAAGCGAACATTCCATCCTTGTCCGATCGTCGTGATGCACATTGCATTCGCTATTATGTTCGCTCTCATGACCTCCGCAATCCTTCCATGTATAGGATTGTCACAGATGTTAGTAGACGCCGTTATTTGTTCGTCGCCCTGTTTACTTCGTCCCTTTTCTCTTCGTCTGCATTCACTTGTCTTCCCTTCAGCTTCCGCCTTTATATGTTCATGTGGCTTCACCCTTTCCTCTACCCCCTTGGGAAGTTCCTGCTGTCCGTGTCTGTTCTATTCTCTACCTTGCGCGAAAGCCCAACTGCCTACGGCGGCTTTCGCTCTTTCTTTCTAGACCATTTCCGTTCTCATTCCCATGCCATCGCAGTATACACCGATGGTTCAAAGTCATCTGACGGCGTCGGATTCGCAGCAGTGTTTCCGGACAGCGTCGTACGAGGGCATCTGTTACCCTCGGCTAGCATATTTACGGCTGAATTGTATGCCATTCTTGTGGCACTTATCCGTATTGCATCTATGCCTGTATCACCATTTGTGGTCGTTTCAGACTCCCTTAGTGCTTTACAGGCTATCCGTAAAATTGATACACCTCACCCCTAGTTCTTCGTATCCACCTTTGGTTACGCCGTATCTTTAGCAAGCATAAAGATATTGTCTTTTGTTGGGTCCCTGGTCATGTTGACGTACAGGGCAATGAACAGGCAGACACTGCTGCGCGGTCAGCAGTACATGACCTTCCAGTTTCATATAGAGGTGTTCCTTTCACGGACTATTTTGCGGTCATTGCTACCCACCTTCGCACCCGTTGGCAACAACGCTGGTCTGACCTGCTGAATAACAAACTTCATTCTATTAAACCGGTTATAGGTTTCTGGCCTTCTTCTTGTCACCAATGTCGAGGTTGGGAGACTACACTCTCCCGTCTTCGCATCGGCCACACTCGCCTTACTCACGGGTATCTCATGGAGAGGCTCCTGCCCCTCTCTGTGAGCATTGTCAGGTTCCAGTGTCTGTTCGACATATCCTGTTGGGCTGCCCACTCTATCAACGAGCACGCAGAATTTACCTCCAACGACGTCTTCGCTCTGCGGCCCTTTCTTTACCTTCCCTTCTTGCAGATGGCCCTCCTTTAATCCTGACTCTCTCATTGACTTTTTGACAGAAACTGACTTACTACACAAACTCTGAAGATTATACCTCTAGCACCTCCCTCAGTCCCTTCTACCTCGATCTCTTGCTACCCTCCTCCCTGCACTATCCACCGTCATCTTGCACTCCATACCCTACTAATCGTCCATCTCCCTCTACAACCCACTCTCCCTGCATCCTACAAAACCTGCAGCGCTGTATGACCCCTGTGGTTTAGCGCTTCTATTTGATTATAATATAATCGTGTCTACACGCCTGTCACCACCTAACTCAGCGCCTTCTTCCATGTTGCAAAATCCCATTCCGGTTCTCCCTCCACTAGTTCGTAACGTGTGAGGTTCATCTCCTCCTCTCAATGTCTTCATCCCTGTCCTCCCAAGTTCCTTCCTGACTGTCCCTCCCCAGGCCACTTCCACTCCTGTCCCTCCCAAGCCCTTTGACAGTTTCCTCTTCCATCTCTCGCCCTCTACTTTAGTACAGTCTATAGTCTCCCGAAGGTTGCTCTCACTCCTTCTATTTCTAATGTAGGCCCACATTCTGCATCTTTGTCTTCTGAAATTCTGGAAGCTATTGCAGAATTTATTGCAGAGTCTGGAACGTTGATGGACATCGCTCCACCTTTGGTTCCTCCTCCTCTCTTCTCCGTCTACACCCCTCCTTCCTTCACAGCCACTCCTTCTCTGATTACAGAGTCTTCCGCTGCCTCCACACGTGGACTTTTCTAACCCTAGTCCATAGATACCTCTAACTTCGACTTCTATCTTTCTCTCATAAATCATGGCTTATTTGCAGTGGTATATCCGAGGCCTCAGAGGTAACCGGGGTGAGCTTCAGGTGTTGCTCTCCCAGTTTTTCCCTGTTGGTGTCTGTTTGTAAGAACCCAAATTGCAATAGTCTGTTTTCCGGCCCTTTTCAGGCTATGATTTGTTATATTCATTGGATCTTTTTTCCGATGGAACCTTTAACGAAAGTGCTCTTCTTATACGCACTGGTGTTCCATTCCGTCAGCTCTATGTTCATTCTTCCTTTCATTACACCGCAGCCCGTATCCACTTGAATAAGTGGTATACACTCTGTTCTTTATATCTCTCCTTCGGAGCATTGTCTATCCCAAATGTTGATTTTCTGGTTTCTTCCTTGCCGCCACCCCTTCTATTACTTGGCGATTTTAACGCACACCATTTTCTTTGGGGAGAGTCGCACTGTGACTCCCGCTGCATTCAGTTGGAGGCATTTCTCGCTTCTCCCCTCATGTTTAAATACGGGTATCTACCCATTTGATCCCGAACTCATTCTTTCTCCTGCATCGATCTTTCCATCTGCTCTTCATCAACTGTCCTTGACTTCACCTGGTCTGTCCTCCGGACTTACATGATAGCGATCATTTCCCAATCATCCTAGGTCCCCTTCTATTCTCCACCTCCTCGTAGCCCAGCTGGCAATTTGACCGGCGAAATGGGACCTTACTGCACATCTTACTGCCTTTCATGAGGTTCCTTCTCTCCTCCATTGATGAGGTTTACATCTCTATTCGTCCTCCGTCTTCACGGCAGCTTCACATTCTATCCCCAAACCTCAGGCAAGCATTCTCAGAAGTGGTGCCTTGGTGGTCTCCTGCTTGTGCTCGGGCAGTACGTTTGAAAGCGCTGCGTGGGGCAGGTATCGGTATAACAGAACCACGAGAGACTCCTTGATTTTAAGCAGAAGAGGCAATTGCTCGCCGTGTCATACGTGACGCTAAACGCACTTGCTGGCGAGATTACGTTTCATGGTCACTTCGGCTTCCTCAATGAGTGCAGTCTGGAAGAAAGTGCGAAATTGAGTGGTAAATTCTCCCCGACCCGGCTCCTGTTCTTCAGGTTGCTCGTGTCGATATAGCACACCCTCTTGCCTTGCCACTGAAATTGGTAATCATCTGTCCGCATTTCTCAGGGCTCCATCTATGCCCTGTTCCTTTCTTCTAAGTCTGCCAGCGAGTTAAAGCCCTTAGATTTTTCTTCTCTCAGAGAGGAATCTTATAATGTGCCTTTTACCCTTCAAGAACTGGAGGCAACACTCCTGCTTGCCGATCATCGGCAGCTGGGCCAGACGGCATACATATTCGTATGCTACAGCATTTACATCAGTCTGCTCTTACTGTCCTCTTACGACTCTTTAATCTTATATGGTCGCAAGGGTTCTTCCCATGTGGAAGTCTGCTATTGTTCCCCCTTTTCGAAACCGGGTACTACTGGACGTGTTTCCTCCACTACCGTCCCATCGCTCTTACCAGTGCAATTTGCAGGTGATGGAACGCCCTAGTTAATAGCTTTGATGTGGTATTTAGAGACTCACAATAGTCTCTCCCTAGTCAATATGGCTTCCGTAAGGGCCGTTCTGCTTACACCTTGCTGCGTTTGGATACGTATTTTTAAAGGGCCTTTGCGAATAACCACTTTCACAGACTATTTTGCGGTCATTGCTACCCCCTTTCGCACCGTTGGCAACAACGCTGGTCTGACTGCTGAAAAACAAACTTCATTCTATTAAACCGGTTATAGGTTTCTGGCCTTCTTCTTGTCATGATGCAAGGTTGGGGGCTACTCTCCCCCGTCTTCGCACGGCCACACTCGTCTTACTCACGGGCATCTCATGGAGAGGCCCCCTGCCCCTCTCTGTGAGCATTGTCAGGTTCCAGTGTCTGTTCGACATATCCTGTTGGACTCCCCGCTCTACCCAACGAGCCCCCGAAATTTCCCTAAGACGCCCTTGTCTCGTCCCTTCTTCCCTTCCTTCTTGCAGATGGACACTCCTTTAATCCTGACTCTCTTGTTGACTTTTGACAGAAACTGACTTCTTACACAAACTCTGAAGATTATACCTCTAGCACCTCCCTCAGTCCCTTCTACCTCGATCTCTTGCTACCCTCCTCCCTGCACTACCCACCGTCATCTAGCACTCCATACCCTACTAATCGTCCATCTCCCTCTACACCTCACTCTCCCTGCATCCTACAATAACCTGCAGCGCTGTATAACCCCTGTGGTTTAGCGCTCTATTTGATTATAATAAATAATAATAATTGGTATCTTAATACAGGGATTTCTTCGCTTGCCTATTCTTAGGCATGACCTACTTCTACATTGGACAAATGTGACACCTCTACAACTGCTGCACCTCTCCTGTCTACGTATATAAGCTTCTCTACGCACATATGCTGTATTCTATTCAAGATTGATGGACTGACAACATTGACTCAAGATTGAGGGATGACCACCTCAATTTAGATAAATGCAAAGTTCTAAAGCTCGAGAATGTTCATAACCTAGCACCTACCAGCTTAATAATGTTGAACTCAGCCGTACAGAATGCGAAAAGAATTTGGGGTTATGGTAGCGGCAACCTCAAACCAAGTCAGCATGCCTAAGCGTAAGAAATAAAGCAAATAGATTACTGGGATTTATATCAAGTGTAGCAACAGAAGTCCAGCGGTTATATTACAGCTTTATACATCATTAGTAAGGCCTCACCTAGATTACGCAGCTCAGTTCTGGTCTCCATTTTACAGAATGGATATAAATTCGTTAGAAAACATTCAGCGACGAATGACAAAGTTAATTCATAGCATTAGAAATCTTCCGTATGAAGAAAGATTGAAGACCCTTAAATTACATTCACTTGTAAGACGAAGAATGAGGGGAGACATGATCGAGGTATATAAGTGGAAGATGGGTATTAATAATTTGGATATAAATAAGGTCTTGAGAAATCTCTTCAAGAGAGTACTCACAATAATGGATTCAAATTGGATAAGTTTAGATTCAGAAAGGATATAGGAAAATATTGGTTTGGAAATAGGGTAGTTGATAAGTGGAACAGTCTGCCTAGTAGGGTTATTGAAGCTAGGACCTTGGGTAGTTTCAAATTTAGGTTGGATAAATACATGAGTGAGAGGGGTTGGATTTGAGTGATACTAGCACTTGTGGACTGAACCATCTTTGCTCTGTGGAGACTTTTCTACTGTGCTTCCGTTCTTAGCTACCTGAGATTGGATGATGGCTTCCTTGACCCGAAAAGCTATATCTCCAAATGAAGGGGAATTAACGGAAGCTAGAAGAGAAATTCAACGATTGAAGGGTATATGCAAGATTATCCCTGAACAATGTCGCCGATGATCAGACCAACGAATGGATGCTAGTCGGTTCTGAAGGACGAAGCTGAAGTTGAAGAAGGTCCAGGAGACTGCTGTGAAAACCAACCAGCAACTCTTTTCCTTGTTATCAGACTAATGTGAAGACATCCCAGCGATGACCATCTCTACAAAGACCATCGAAACGTCATGAACACCGCCAGTCGAGTAAGAACATTGTTTTAGTTGAGGGATAGTCAGATTAGGTTTATGGATAGAGAATTTTGTCTAAAGGATCTAGGAATAAGATGGACGAGTTGAGATTAGTGTCAAGTATGAGGGAATATTGATGTTTTGCAATAACTGAGACATGGTTTAATATGAAAATCGGGACATGCCTGCCGAATGTCACATCCAGGGTTTTAAATTGTTCCAAGTAGACAGAAGTAATGGGAAGGGGTGGGGTTGCACTCTATGTCCGTGATCATTTAAATTGTTGCGTAAAAAAGGGTATAAAGTCTGAAATAACACATACAGAGTCTGTCTGGATAGAATTTTCAAAGTGTGAAAAATTGATTTTAGGCGTGATTTACCATCCTCCAAACTTAGATAGGGAACGAGGAGGCTACTTTGGGAGGAAATTTGTTAAGGCCAAAGGCACGATAACGTAATAATTCTAGGGACTTTAACTTTAGTCAGATTAATTGGAATTTCTTGACGGAATTTAGAATCTAACGACTTTTACCTCTTTAAGGGGCTCCTTGTCATGGTAAAGAGGCTATCTGTCTGAGGAATTGGACCTCTTGGTCTTCTTCCTCAGACAACATACCCCCAATCCCCCTCCCTTTTCCCATCTTCCCCATCCTCCCTTTTCCCATCTTCTCCATCCTCCCTTTTCCTTTCCTCCTCCCTCCTCCTCTCCTCCTTTTTCCTTCCCAGTTTTGCCCTGGGAGCTTCTCTCCCAGGCTTCTAGTTCCTAGTAGGGAAGGGTTCGTGGTCCATCCCTTCCGTTGAGGTCCTTAGTGGTGGTGTAGTTTGCCATGGAATCTGGATCGCCTGGGATGTCCCGATCCTCTCCGGTCCCCGGGGTGGCCTTGTATCTTTCGGGCGGCGGATCTCTGGAGGCCACCTGGATTCCGGGGTGGTGGCCGGCGGTTCTGTGGCGGATATCCGGCCGCCCTCTCTTTTGTCCGCGGAGATGGCTCGGTGGATGTGAGGTTGCTATCCTGGATTGCTGGTTTACTGGCATGAAGGGTAGGGTATGGCAGGGTTCACGCATCTGCCCCCTTTGGGTTTGTTGAGGTCCTCTTGGGCAGGGTTCGCCCCTTTCATTCCTCCTGGGTTTCCCTCCTGTCGTGCGCTCAATATCTTGTTTGGATCTTTTAGTGGTCCCTTTGGGGGCGTCACGGTACCCGCGACGTCAGAGGCTCAGCGCGGGCCTTCTGGCAGACTCCCTCACGAGTTAGCCTCGGCGGGACAGACGGGGCGGGACTCTCCTTCCCTTGTAATATCCAACCATCCAACGGGGTATCTTGCCTCCATTATCTCTAAGACCCACGACCTTCACTTTCCCCCCCTTTTTTATTCTTTTTTTTTTTTTTTTTTTCTTTTCTTTTTTTTTCTTAAAAAAAAAAAGAAAAAGAGCCAACCATGGTGACCCAATCCTTGAACCCCCCCGGGGCCCCTTCCGATCCACCCCGTACTGACCCGCCTCGTTAACGGATGACTCTTTGGGGCCCTCTCTGCCCCGTCCTTTGCTTGCTTTGCACCTCTTCCCGGACCGGGTCCCGACTGGCCCTTTCGATGCGCGACCTTCTCTTCTCTGACCCTTGATTCGGCTTCTCCCGACGGGGGCAATTTTAAACGCTCGCCGCCCCATCGGCCCAAACCCAGTCCGCCAAAAAGGGCCAAGACCCACCTGGATTGGCCCCTTTTCCGTTCTTGCAAAACGACCAGCTTCCACCACTCCCCTTAAACTGTTTCAAACTCTAATGGACAAAGTTTTTTTCTCTTCGTCAACTTCTCCTAATATATCTTTCAGACCATAGATTTAATCTCCATTTTGGGCAAAAACTTATTTCCGCTTTAAAAGGCTTCCGCATCATCACAGTCCAGAATGCTCCGCTTTGCGATCTTTCTTTTACACCATTAAAAACCCTTTATTGCAACACCATTCCCTCAATTCTTGTTGTGGTTCTGCATTTTTCCCCATTGTCCCCGGAATTTCCGACAGTGGGATGACATTTTTAGCACCGAGCCCAGAACTCCCATCCTTAAATTGTTTTTCCTCCCCCAATAAGTGAAGGCGTTATCCTTGCAATATAGCTTGTTTAACGTTTGCTGCCGAGCTGCCACCTTGGTTACATTGCAAACGCCAGTTCGAAGGGGACACCAGCCGTGTAGAAACTCTGTTTTGGTATCCCGGAAAATATTCAGGTCCATGGATGCCAGTCTGTGGGCTGCGACCATGCCAGTTCTTCTTTCTCTCCTCCTCTGCCTTAACATGTGAGGCACATCTTCATATTTTTCCCCGTTTAGGTTTCCTGAATGGCGGGAAATCCGTTGTCTCAAAAAGGGAACTTTTCATATCTAGGCTGTCTCTCATCTTCGCCTTCAAGGGAAACTTCCCCGTATTTTTATTCTCGCATTCAAACGTCGCCCGCTCCGGGTCCCATTCCACGGGGCCCCCGTGGTCGCCCATCCTCCGCACCTGTCCGAATCCTTTTGATGTTTTTTTGGGTCGAGTTTCCCCCTCCCCCTCTATCCACACTCCCTTCCTCTATTCACTGCACAGTTCTGAGTCTGGGGCCTCTCTCTACCCTAAACCTCAGCCCCCCTCTTATGCCGCAAAAAACCCTTTGCCAGGTTCTTCGCTCCGACTAGTTTTGTAACGGGGAGTTTATCCTCCTCCCCTTCTACCTTCATCCCCGTCCCTCCAGTCCCTACTAAGCCCTCTTCTACCTCCTCATCCTCTACTTTAGACAGTCTATTGACTCGATGTTTTCCACTAATTAGTCTCCCATTCTGCATCTTTGACTTGAACCTGGAGTTTTGGAAAATTTTCAGAGCCCATGATAATACTCCCCCCAGGTTCCCTAATCTCTTTTTTTTTCTAACCCCCCCTTTCCCTTCCCAAAGTCCCCTCCCTCTCTGTTCAGGTCTTCCCTCCTCCACAGGGGGCTTTTCACCCTGTCCAATTCCCCCCTCCCTTTATCTTTTTTTTCCCTAAATCATGGCATTTCGGGAATATCAGGGCCTCGGGGGAAAGGGGGGGATTGGTTTTTTCCCCCTTTTCCCCTTTTTTGTTTCAAAACCCAAATACAACCACTGTTATCGGCGTTTTGGCATAATTTTTTTTATTCCGGATCCTCTTTTTCCATGGAACCCTTTTAAGGTTCCTTATCGTGGTGCAACCTTGGCTCTGCCCCCTTTTTCCTTCATTAAACAGCCCGTATCCCCGAAAAAGGTAACACCTTTTTTTTTATTCTCCCTTGACATTGCTATCCCGATTTTTTTTTCTGGTTTCTTCCTTACCCCCCCCTTCTTTTTTGCGTTTTCCCCCTTTCTCGGGGGGGTCGCCGTGACTCCCTGGTTCAGTTGGGGGGTTTTTTCTTCTCTTCCTCCTGTTTTAAATCGGGTTTTCCCCCTTTTGACCCCCAATCATTCCCTTTTTCCCGATTCTTTCCTCTCCTTTCATAAATTTTCCCTTTGATTTACTGGGCTTCCCCCGGACTTAATTTCAGATTTCCCCAACCTAAATCCTCTGTTTTCCATTCTCTCCCTTTTTTGGGTTTTTACGGGGAAAAAGGGGACCTTTAAACTGCCTTTCAGGGTTCCCCTTTCCCTCCATTGATGAGGTTTTTCCCCGTCCCCCCCTTCCGGGGTTTCCCCTTCATTCCTCACCTGGGGGAGCCCTCAGGTGGGCTTGGGTCTCCATTTTCCGGGCGGGTTTTTTGGGTGTGGGAAGGGTTAAAACCCCGGAGCCCCCTTTTTTTGCGGGAAAAGGGCGGGTGCCACTTTCATCTGATCTAAACGCCGCTGGGGTTGTTTATGCCCAGGCCCTGATGGGGCAGTCTGGAAAGTCGGGAAATTAGGGGTTTTCTCCCCCCCCCCCTGTCTTGTTCGGGCATATAACCCTCTTGCCTTACTGAAATTGGGAATTTGTTTTTCGGGTCTACATCATGCCCTGTTCCTTTTTTTAATCTGCCCCCAGTTAAATTAGATTTTTTTCTTAAAAGAACCTAAAAGTCCCTTTTTCCCTTTTAAAAAACGGAGGAAACTTCGGCCCCCCAAAACGGAGTGCCGGGCGCATAAACGTATGCCAGCATTTATCATCTCTCTTCTGCCTTTGACTCTTTAATCTTTTGGTTTTAAAAGGAGTTCTTAGTGAAGTCCTATTGTTCCCCCCAAAAACCGTACTGGGACGTGTTTTCTCCTTTTGCCATCGCTCTTCCCAGGCAATTTGAAAAGGGAGGGGCGTCTAGGGGACTTTGATGTGGTTTTGAAACAAAATTTTTCCCCAGTCAAATGGCCGTGGGGGTTTTTGTTACCCCTTTCCTTGGCTTTAATTATGTTTCGAATAACCATTCGGTTATTTATCTTTTTCGACCAAGCTTAGACACAACGGAGATATAATATCTTGGCCCAGGCCACTCTTAGGCCTCAGGCAACCACCATTCTTTTTTAAAGGGCCCTTTTACACAGACATTTCCGGGGTCCGGGTTAGTAATGAACTCTCCCGGAAATTTTGTCCAAGGGAAAGGGTGTCCCCGGGATGTTTCTGAGCACAACACTCTTGCTGTTGCAAAAAATCTGGCATTTTTCCCCCACCCAAATTTCGTCACGATCTAGTGGACAAATTTGGTATAGTTTTGTGGGGCCCGAGTGCACCCATTGCATTTTCCCCTCCAGCATGCCATCAACCAGGTTTCTGATTGGGCCACCACTCACAGGTTTAAATTTTTAGTGGCAAAACTCTCAAATTACGTTCACTGACGTTCGTGGTCTCTGATCATCCATTGTACCTATATGGCTCCGTACCCCGAAACGTGATACAGCGGTTTCTCGGCCTCCGTTTGACCGCAGATTGCCGGAAATCACATTACCTCTCTGAAGGCGATTGTCATACCCGGCTGAACCTCCTTAAAACCCCCCCACTCTTTCAGGGGGGCTGATGGCCTCCCCGCCTACATTGGCCCTAATTTATCGAAACCGATTAAGGGACCAGATATATTAGGCAGCTTCCCCTGCCACTTTTCTAGTTAATCCCATCCATCACCAGGGATTAGCTTATGCCTTGTCTTTCTTTTCCCGGGAGAGCCTCTATGTAGAAGCCGACATTCCATCCTTTCGACGTTGAGAGCCTTGATTCTAATGTTTCTCCATGACCTCTGCAACCTTCCCATGTATGGATTAACAGACCAGAGGCGCCCTTTTTTGTTCATCGCCCCCGCTTACTTTTGCCCTTTTTCTTCGTCACATTCACTGTTTTCCCCTTCGCCCCCACCTCTATAGTTCAGTGACATCTCCGTTTTCCCTACCCCCTTGGGAAGTTCCTGCTGTCCGTGTCTGTTCTATTCCTCGTTGCGCGAAGGGCCCCAAATACCCACGGCGGCCCGCCTTTCTTTCTAGACCCTTCCCACTTATTCCCAGCCAGAGTATCACCGATGGTTCAAAGCACTGGCGGCTGGATTCGCGCAGTGTTTCCGGACGGGGTTGTCGGGGGTCCTTACCCCCAGCGCATATTTACGGCTGGTTATGCCATTCTTGTGGCCTTATTTATTGCATCTTTTTGCCGAGTCACCATTGGGTCGTTTCAGACCCTTAGTGCTTTACAGGCTATCCATAAAATTGATACCCCTCCCTAGTTCTTCGATCTTTGGTTCCCGATCTTTAAAAAGATAAAGATATTGTTTTTGTTTCCCTGGGCATTTTCGTACGGGCAATGAACAGGAGGCATTCGCGGTCAGCAGTACATGACCCCTTGTTTCTATAGAGGTGTTCCTTTCACGGCTATTTTTGGGTCATTGCTCCCCCTTGCACCCGTTGGGAAAGGGTCTGACCTGTAATAACAAACTTCATTCTATTAAACCGGTTATAGGTTTCTGGGCCTTCTTCTTTCACCAATGTCAAGGTTGGGAGACCTTCTCCCGTCTTCGCATCGGCCCTGCTTACTCACGGGCTCTAGGAGGGCCCCCCCTTCTGGGCTTGCGGTTCCGTGTCTGTTGACATATCCTGTTGGACGCCTCATCAACATCCAGAATTTACCTTCAACGACGTTCTTTTCCCCCTGGCCTTTCTTTACCTTCCCTTCTTGCAGATGGACCCTCCTTTAATTGACTCTCTTTTTTGACTTTTGACAGGGAAAATGACTTTCTACACAAATCGAAAGATTCTGCCCTCCCTCAGTCCCTTCTACCTCGATCTCTTGCTACCCTCCCCCGCACCCACCGCCATCTAGCACTGCATACCCTACTAATCTCCTCTCCTTTACAACTCACCTCCTTCCACAAAACCTACAGCGCGAAACCCTGTGGTTTAGCGCTTCTATTTGATTATAATAATAATAATAAGACTTTTTAAGAGTTCAGGATTGCGAAGCAGTTTGACAGAACCTGGGGAAATAACTTACTTGACTTGGTTCTGGCGCAAAAACCCTTCTTAATAATTTAAATTACAGAGGAACTCGGCTCAAAGGACCCGTCAATTACCTTTAGCATTGAATGGAGATGATAGTAGGGATAATTCAGTAACTGTCCCAGATTTTAGCAGATTATAATGGACTTAGAGAACACTTATCAACTGGGACTGGGGTAATGAAGAGAGGTATCAATATGACGTTTCTTAACACTTACATCCAAAGAACATTTATCCCGTATAAAAAAATTGATGTAAAAATGACCCAAAATAAATGAATAATAGGTCAAGTATCTTTTAGGGGGAAGAAAGGAATTTATACTCAAAAAGGTGAGGCATCTTATAAATCAGTATACTGACATTAAGAGGGATTTTAAAAAGGGGATAAGAAAAGCTAAACGGGACTATGAAATTAAAGTTGCTAGGATTTAAAAACTAACCCAAAAGTTTTTCCAGGTTTATAGAACAAAAAGTTAGGGATAAGATAGGTCCCCTAAAAATAACTCTGGGCATCTTACTGACAAGGAGAATGATATGTGCTCTATTTTTAATAATTATTTTCTCTCGGTTTTTACACAGGAAGACACTAATAATATCCCAGTAATTAATTTTTACAGAGGCCCAGAAGAAGATAAATTATGTAATATCACAGTCACTAGCGAAATGGTTATGAAACAACTAGACCGACTGAAACAAAATAAATGCCGGGTCCTGATGAGCTTTTGCAAGGGTTCTTAAGGAATGCAAATGAAACTCTGTGAACCATTATCTAACATTTTTAATTTATCTCTTCAAACAGGTGTTGTGTCTGATATGTGGAAGATGGCTAATGTAATTCCTATTTTTAAAGCAGGGGACAAGTCACTAATGTCAAATTACCGCCCAATAAGCCTGACCTCAATTGTAGGTAAATTACTAGAGTCAATTATAGCTGATATTATTAGAAGCCATCTAGATAACCATAATTTGATTAATGATACTCAGCATGGATTCACGAGGGGCCGTTCCTGCCTATCTAATTTATTAACCTTCTTCAGTAAAGCTTTTGAGGCTGTTGATCACGATAAAGAATTCGACATTGTTTATTTAGATTTTAGTAAGGCTTTTGATAGAGTACCGCACCAAAGACTGTTAGAGAAAGTGGCAGCTCATGGCATTGGGGGAAAAGTGCTTTCATTGATCAAGTCATGGCTCACCAATAGGAAGCAGAGAGTGTGCATAAATGGGGTTAAATCTGAGTGGGGATCTTTAACAAGTGGTGTTCCACAGGGATCAGTCTTAGGCCCGTTGTTATTTATAATATATATCAATGACCTTGCGAGGAATTACTAGTGATATGAGCAAATTCGCCGACTACACGAAAATAGGTAGGATAATTGATTCAAACATAGATGTCATAGAACTTCAGGAAGATTTAGACAAACTTAATTCATGGTCAGAAAAGTGGCAGATGCAGTTCAATGTAGATAAATGCAAGGTTCTGAAGCTCATGAGTGTCCATAATCCAAGCACTTATAAGTTAAATAACGTAGAACTTAGCCTTACAGATTGCGAGGACTTGGGGTGATGGTAAGCAGCAACCTTAAACCAAGACAGCAATGCCTAAGCGTACATAATAAGGCAAATAGATTACTGGGATTTATATCAAGAAGTGTTAGCAACAGAAGTCCAGAGGTTATATTACAGCTTTATACATCATTAGTAAGGCCTCACCTAGATTACGCAGCTCACTTCTGGTCTCCATATTACAGAATGGACATAAATTCATTAGCTGCCCTAATGCCATGGCATGCCAGTGGCTCTCCTTGCATTACTGTTTTATAATTGTAACTACCAATAACAATGTACACTTGTAACATGCATCGAAATCAAAATATTATTATTATTACCTGGAGTTTACCTGGAGAGAATTCCAGGGTCAACGCCCTGCGGCCGGTCTGTGACCAGGCCTCATGTTGGACCAGAGCCTGATCAAGCAGGCTGTTACTGCTGGTCACACACAGTCCAACATACGAACCACAGTCTGGCTGGTCAGGTACCGACTTTAGGTGCCTGTCCAGTGCCTGCTGAAGACAGCCAGGGGTTGTTGGTAATCCCTTGATGTATGCTGGGAGGCAGTTGAACAATCTTGGGCCCCTGACACTTATTGTGTTGTCCCTCAACGTGCTAGTGGCACCCTGCTCTTCATTGGGGGATGTTACATCGCCTGCCGAGTCTTTGCTTTCATAGGGAGTGATTTTTGTGTGCAAGTTTGGTACTAAACCCTCGAGAATTTTCCATGTGTATATAATAATGTATCTCTCCGCCTGCGTTCTAGAGAGTACAGGTTTAGGAACTTCAAGCGTTCCCAGTAATTGAGGTGGTTTATCGCGGTTATGCATGCTGTGAAGGTTCTCTATTATAGAAAACATTCAGCGTAGAATGACTAAATTAATACATAGCATTAGAAATCTTCCTTACGAAGAAAGATTGAAGACCCTTAAATTACATTCACTTGTAAGACTTAGAATGAGGGAGACATGATCGAGGTATACAAGTGGAAAATGGGTATAAACAAAAGGGGGTATAAATAAGGTCTTGAGGATATCGCTCCAAGAGAGAACTGCAATAATGGATTCAAGTTAGATAAGTTTAGATTTAGAAAGGATATAGGAAAGTATTGGTTTGGAAATAGAGTAGTTGATGAGTGGAACAGCCTGCCTAGTAGGGTTATTGAAGCTAGGACCTTGGGTAGTTTCAAATTTAGGTTGGATAAATTCATGAGTGAGAGGGGTTGTATTTGAGTGGGACTTGCACATAAGTGGATAGAATTGTCAAAGCTTTTTCTTGGGTAGCATTGTAAATTGGGTTGAGCAAATATTTTGTTAGTGGCACGGATTGTGAAGGACTTGCCTAGTATGGGCCAACAGGCCTGCTGCAGTGTTCCTCCTTTCTTATGTTCTTATCTGCACAGAAAATAATGAGACATGAAGAAAAAACAATAATAACATGACACTTACCTTTATTGAAGACTCTTCTTAGTGTATTAAAGATTGGAGGAGGAGAGGATGGAGAAATTACTGTTTGGAAGGTGAATCCCTTATATTAAGACTTCAGGTACCAAGTCCTTTTCAGGGTTACTTCCATTCTCTGTTTTTAATGCCACTAGGAGCAGCTTGAGAGTCACTGGACCCCTGTCACACAAAAATTTGTTCCAGACAGCTTTGTTTCTGGCAGCACTTTAAAACTTCTCTGAAATGGGACACAACATTGTTTTCTTCTCCACCATAGGAAAAAAGCTGGCAAGCAAAATCCCAAGTTCAAACACTCCACCTAACAACTACCTCACTGGCACCTACCCGAATACACTATTCTTAGCTCTGACCAACCCAACAGAAGTCTCACTTGTTATCAACATATTAAAAAACAAGGTAGATTTACTTACTAAATAACTTACCACCTTTTATATACAAAAATGCTTCTCAAGTACTGTCACCAATTATTGCAACACTTTAACAAATCCATCGAATCATCCATTTTCCCATCATTACTCAAAATAGCCAGGGTTACCCTCCATACATAAAGGAGGAGATCAAATAGACCTTAATAACTATAGGCTAATATCTAATTTACCCCTTCTCTCCAAAATCTTTTGAAAAATTAATTCATAGGCAGATCTATTCCTACCTCATCTCCCACAACATATTCAACCCCTGTCAATTTGGATTCAGGCCTAATAAAAACACAAATAATACTATTATACACATGCTAGAAATACGTGTAATATACACGCTCTCGAGAAAAAGAAATCCCACTGGGAATCTTCATTGATTTACCCTCTTTAAGGGGCTCCTTGTCGGTAATGAGCCATTTCGGTCTGATTAGTCTTCAGACTGAACCTAATTACCCCCAAATTCTCCCTCCCTATCCCATCTTCCCCATCCTCCCTTTTTCCTTTTCCTCCTCCTCCTCCTCATCCCTCCCTTATTCCCTTCCCATTTTCAGCCTTTGGGATTCTCTTCCTCTTTAAGGGGGGCTCCTTGTCGCGGTAAAGAGGCTATCGGTCTGAGGAATTGGACCTCTTGGTCTTCTTCCTCAGACCGAACCTAATTACCCCCCAATCCCCCCACCCTTTTCCCATCTTCCCCATCCTCCCTTTTCCCTTTCCTCCTCCTCCTCCTCATCCCTCCCTTATTTCCTTCCCAGTTTTACCCTGGGAGCTTCTCTCCTCAGGCATTCTAGTTCCTAGGTAGGGGGAAGGGTATCGTGGTCCATCCCATTCCATTGAGGTCCTTGGCGGTGGTGTAGTTTGCCGTGGAATCTGGATCGCCTGGAGATGTCCCGATCCCTCTCCGGTCACCCGGGGGGGTGGCCTTGAGTATCTTTCGGGCGACGGGTGTATCTCTGGAGGCCACCTTTCGGATTCCGGGGGTGGTGGCCGAAGGCGGTATGCTTTGTGGCGGATATCCGGCCGCCCTCTCTTGTCCGCCGAGATGGCTCGGTGGATGTGAGGTTGCTATCCCGGATTGCTGGTTTACTGGCATGAAGGGTAGGGTATGGCACGGGTTCCATGCAGCATCTGCACTACTTGCGGTGTTGAGGTCCTCTTGGGCACGGAGGGGGATTTGCGCTCCCTTTCATTCCTCCTAGGACCTATTCCTCCACGTTCCCCCTTTTTTTTTTTTTTATTTTTATTTTCTTTTCTTTCTTTTTTTCTTAAAAATAAAAAGAAAGAAGTAACCTAACCATGGCTGACCCAATCCATGAACCCACTACCCCGGGCCCCTTCCTGATACCGCACCCAGTACTGACCCTGCCTCGTTAACGGACAACTCTTTGGACACCTCTCATGCCCCTGTACCTCTTGCTGGTGCTGGTTCGTCACCTGCTTCAGGTACCAGGGACCCGACTGGCTCTTTCGATACGTCTGACCTTCGCTCTTCTCTGACCTTGATTCCGGCTTCTCCCTCGACGGTGCGGCAATTTTCGAATCGCTCGCCCGTCTCACATCGGACCACCCCTGGTCCCACACCCAAACGACCAAGACCCACACATGACGATTCGACACTTTCTTCTAGTTCATCTCAGAAACGACAAGCTTGTCACGCACTCCCCTTAAACTCTCTGTTTTAAACCACTCAATGGACAAAGTTTTTTACTCTTCGTCCAACTTCTCCTAATACCTATCTTTCAGACCATAGTATTGGTAAGGCTCTGCTACGCCATGTTGGTCAAAACATCTCATTTCACGCTCTCAAGAGCGGCACTCCCATCATCACGGTCCAGAATGCTGGCCAAGCTCGCGATCTTTCTCTTCTTACGACCATTGACACTACACCTGTTACTATTGACAAGCACCATTCCCTCAATTCTTGTTGTGGTTCTGTCATTTTGCCCCACACCATTGTCCAACAGAATTTCCAGACATGTGGTGATGACATTTTCGAGCAGCTTGAGCTCCAAGAACTCCCTATCCTTAAAGTTGACACTTTTGTCCTCCCAGCCAATAAGCAAAGACGTTATCCTTGCAATATAGCTCATTTAACGTTTGACTGCCGAGAACTGCCACCTTCGGTCTACATTGCAGGTCAACGTTTACAAGTTCGAAAGGTGACCCCTACACCGCAGCAGTGTAGAAACTGCTGGCGTTTTGGTCATCCAGCAAAATATTGCAGGTCCATGGCCGAATGCCCAGTCTGTGGTGCTGCGACCATGCCAGTTCTTCTTGTACTCTACCTCCCTCTTGCCTTAACTGTCATGAGGCACATCCTTCATATTCTCGCCGTTGTCAGGTTTACCTGAATGAGCGGAAATCCGTTGTCTCAAAGAGGCAGAAGGCTTCTCCTATGCTATGGCTGTCTCTCATCTTCGCCTTTAGGAAACTTCCCCGATAGTTTCTTCCATTTCTAATGTAGTCTCCCATTCTGCATCTTTGACTTCCGAAACACTGGAAGCTATTGAAGAATATATTTCAGAGACTGGGCGATGATGGACACTACTCCGTCTGAGGTTCCTAATCTCTCTTCTTCGTCTCAACCCCTCTTCCTTCACAAGCGTCCTCCTCCCTCTCTGATTACAGGTCTTCCGCTGCCTCCACACGTGGACTTTTCTAACCTTAGTCCATAGCTTCCTCTCACTACCACTTATATCTTTTCTCCATAAATCATGGCTTATTTGCAGTGGAATATCCGAGGCCTCAGGGGTAACAGGGTGAGCTTCAGGTGCTGCTCTCCCAGTTTTCCCCTATTGGGGTCTGTTTGCAAGAACCCAAACTACAATCCACTGTTATCAGGCCCTTTTCAGGCTATAATTTGTTATATTCATCGGATCCTTTTTCCGATGGAACCTTTAACGAAAGTGCTCTTCTTATACGCACTGGTGTGCCATACCGTCAGCTCTATGTCCCTTCTTCCTTACATTACACAGCAGCCCGTATCCACTTGAATAAGTGGTATACACTCTGTTCTTTATATCTCTCCTTCGGGCATTGTCTATCCCAGATATTGATTTTCTGGTTTCTTCCTTACCGCCACCCTTCTATTACTTGGCGATTTTAACGCACACCACTTTCTCTGGGAGGGTCGCACTGTGACTCCGTGGCATTCAGTTGGAGGCATTTCTTGCTTCTCTTCCCTCCATGTTTTAAATACGGGTACTCCTACCCATTTTGATCCCCGAACTCATTCTTTCTCCTGCATCGATCTTTCTATCTGCTCTTCATCAACTGTCCTTGACTTCACCTGGTCTGTCCTCCCGGACTTACATGACAGCGATCATTTCCCAATCATCCTACAGTCCCTTCTGTTTTCTCCACCTCCTCATTGCCCACGCTGGCAATTTGACCGGCGAAATGGGACCTTTACGCACATCTTACTGCCTTTCATGAGGTTCCTACCTCGTCCTCCATTGATGAGGTTTTACATCTCTTTTCGTCCTCCATCTTCACAGCGGCTTCGCATTCTATTCCCAAACCTCAGGCAAGCATCCTCAGAAGTGCGTGCCTTGGTGGTCTCCTACTTGTGCTCGGGCAGTGCGTTTAAACGCGCTGCATGGGGCAGGTATCGGTATAACAGAACCACAGAGAGACTCCTTGATTTCAAGCAGAAGAGAGCTATTGCTCGCCGTGTCATACGTGATGCTAAACGCACTTGCTGGCGAGATTACGTTTCTACTATCACTTCGGCTTCCTCGATGAGTGCAGTCTGGAAGAAAGTGCGGAAATTGAGTGGTAAATTCTCCCCCGACCCGGCTCCTGTTCTTCAGGTTGCTGGTGTCGATATAGCACACCCTCTTGCCGTTGCCACTGAAATTGGTAATCATCTCGTCCGCATTTCTCAGGGCTCCATCTATGCCCCTCGTTCCTTTCTTCTAAGTCTGCCAGCGAGTTAAAGCCCTTAGATTTTTCTTCTCTTAGAGAAGAATCTATAATGTGCCTTTTACCCTTCAAGAACTGAGGCAACACTCTCTGCTTGCCGATCATCGGCAGCTGGGCCAGACGGCATACATATTCGTATGCTACAGCATTTACATCAGTCTGCTCTTACTGTCCTCTTACGACTCTTTAATCTTATATGGTCGCAAGGAGTTATTCCCCAGCTGTGGAAGTCTGTTATTGTTCTCCTTTTCGAAAACCAGGTGCTACGGACGTGATCCCTCTCACTACCGCCATAAAAAATTTCCCCGGGGGGGGGCCCCCCCCCCTTCCCTTTTTTTCCCCCCCGGAAAAAATTTTTTTTTTTTTTTTTTAAAAAAAAAAAAATTTTTTTTTTTAAACTAAAATTTTTTTTTTTAAAAAGGGGGGGAAAAAGGATAAATTTGGATTTTTTTTTTAAAATTTTTTTAATGGGCCCCAAATTTTAATTTTTTTGGGGGGGGGGCCCCCCTTTTTTAAAAATTTCCCCTTTTAAAAAAATTTGGGGGGCCCCCTTTTTGGCCCCCCCCCCCGGGGGGTTTTTGGGGGGCCCCGGTTTTCCCTTTTTTTCCCCAAAGGTTTTTAAAAGGGGGCCCCGGCCCCTTTCCCTTGGTTTTATTTTTTTCCCCGGTTTTAAAAAAATTTTAAAAATTTTCCCCCTTAAGGGGGGGGGAAAAATTTAAAAAAATTTTGGGGGGGGGGTTCCCCCCGGGGGCCCCCCCCTTTTTGGGGTTTTTTCCCCCCCGTTTTGGGGGGGGTTTTAAAAAACCCCAAATTTTTGGGGGGCCCCCCCCGGGGGGTTTTCCCATTTTCCCTTTTATTTAAAAATTTTTGTTCTTTTTTGGGGGTTTTTTTTCGGGGTTTTTTGGGGTTTTTTCCCCCCAAAATTTTTTTAAAGGGAAAGGGCCTTTTTTTTTAAAAAATTTTTTTTAAAAAAACCCCAAAATTTTTTTTTCCCCCCCCCCCCCCCAAAAAAATTTTTTTTAAAAAAAAGGCAATTTTGGGGGGGGTTTTTTTTTAAACCCCCCCCCGGGGGGGGCCCCCCCCGGGGGAAAAAACCCTTCCCCCTTTTTGGGGGAAAAATTTTCCCTTTTTTCCCCCCTAAAAAAGGGGGGGGGAAAAAAAACCCCCCCCTTTTTCCCCCCCCCAAACCCCCGGGGGCCCTTTTTTTATTTTTTTTTTTTGGGGGAAAACAAATTTTTCCCCTTGGGGGGGGCCCCCTTTTTTTTTTTTGCCCCCAAACCTTTTTGGGGAAAAAATTTAAAAGGGCCCTTTTTTTTTTTCCCCCCCTTTTTTTTTTTTTTCCCCCTTTTCCCCTTTCCCCCCCCGGGGTTTTTTTCCCCCCCCCCCTTTTTGGGAACCCCCCGGGGCCCCCCCCCAAATTTTTTTAAAAAAAAGGGGTTTTTGGGTTTTTAAAAAAAAAACCCCCGGGGAAAAAAAAAAAAGGGGGGGGGGGTTTCCGGGGGGCCAAAAAAATTTTCCCCCCTTTTGGAGGAAACTTTTTTTGGGGGGTTTGGCCCCAAAAAATTTTTTCCCCCAAACCAAAAATTTTTTTCCCCCCCCAAAATTTTTTGGTTTTTTTGGTTTAAAAAAAAAAATTTTAAAATTTTTCCCCCAAAAAGCCCCTTTGGAAGGAAAAGGGGTTTTGGGGTTTTTATTTTGGGGGGGGAAAAAAAAAAAAGGGGGGTTTCCCCCGGCGAATTTTTAAAAAAAAAAAATTTTTTGGGCGGGAAACCCCCCGGCCCCTTTTTTTAAAAAAAAACCCCCCCCCCCCCCCCTTCCCCCCCCCCCTTTTTTTCCCCTTTTTCCCCCCCCCCTTTTTTTTTACTTTCCCCCCGCCCCCCCTTTTGGGGGCCGGGAACCCCTTCCCCTTTGGGGGGAAATTTTTTTGTGGTTTTACCTTTTTTTCCCCCCCCCCCCCCGGGGGTTTTTTTTTCCCCCCCCCCGGGGGCCCCCTTTTTCCC
>WNWK01012614.1:0-10000 GCA_009830355.1 Cherax destructor
ACAGTGGCTATTTTAATGGCTAGGGGGCAGTGGCTCTTTGAAGGGGGGGGCAGTGGTGGTTAGGCTAGGTGGTCGTGGCTAGGTGGTGCAGTGGCTAGGTGGTGCAGTGGCTGGTGGTGCAGTGGCTAGGTGGTGCAGTGGCTAGGTGGTACAGTGGCTAGGTGGTGCAGTGGCTAGGTGGTGCAGTGGCTAGGTGGTGCAGTGGCTAGGTGGTGCAGTGGCTAGGTGGTGCAGTGGCTAGGTGGTGCAGTGGCTAGGTGGTGCAGTGGCTAGGTGGTGCAGTGGCTAGGTGGTGCAGTGGCTGGGTGGCAGTGGCTAGGTGGTGCAGTGGCTAGGTGGTGCAGTGGCTAGGTGAGTGCGTGGCTAGGTGGTGCAGTGGCTAGGTGGTGCAGTGGCTAGGTGGTGCAGTGGCTAGGTGGTGCAGTGGCTAGGTGGTACAGTGGCTAGGTGGTGCAGTGGCTAGGTGGTGCAGTGGCTAGGTGGTGCAGTGGCTAGGTGGTGCAGTGGCTAGGTGGTGCAGTGGCTAGGCAGTGCTGACAGCAAAAAAAAGTCTTCTTGTTACGAAGGTTAAAAGATGCGAGTTAAGATGATATTAAAGATGAATATCAGTGGTATATAACACAGACAAGATGGTGAATTAGACACCTGTGAGACATCTGGGTATCTTTATTCCGTAGCCCCTGGTGGACGGAACGTCTTCAGAATAAAGCTACCCAGATGTTGCACAGGTGTTTAATTCATCAACATTGATGATGCTCCCGCTGCATGATAGAAGATACATGATAACCACATGACCATGATGCAAGAATGAATGAAGAAGATTGACCAGTGACCGCAAGAGGGAAAACAAAAGACCACTATTGTTGATTGAGGGAAAGTGAAACAAAAGGGCTACCATATTTTTTCCCTTGACCCAACATTGTTGTTGATGATTTATAAACAACCATTGGCATTTTAATGAATATATATCAAGGAGATTTTACTGGCGACGGGACGCCAGGAGCATTTCTCTTCTTTACAAGAATAGGTAATTACACACACACACACACACACACACACACACACACACACACACACACAATACCCAATGCCATACCCAATGATTCCACCCACCTCATTACAAACTCCACCTTCACACCAACCACCCATAGTTCCCCATCAGATCTCCCACTTTCCCAACCCCAACATACCCCCCAGACTACGGTTTTAGAAAAGAAGTTAAAGGTTTGGTATACAAATGCAGATGGTATAACAAATAAATGTGAGGAGTGGCATGAAAGAATAAGGGAGACATCCCCAGACATAATAGCACTCACAGAAACGAAACTCACCAGGATGATAACAGATGCAATCTTCCCACCCGGATATCAAATCCTCAGGAAAGATAGAGGGAGCAGAGGGGGAGGAGGAGTTGCACTGCTCATTAAGAACAGGTGGGGATTTGAGGAAGTGGAAGGAATGGATGGAATGGGTGAAAGGGACTACATAGTAGGAACAATTCAGTCTGAGGGCCATAAGGTGGTAATTGCTGTAATGTACAACCCGCCACAGAACTGCAGGAGGCCAAGAGAAGAATACGACGAGAGCAACAGAGCAATGGTAGACACTAGCCGAGGTAGCCAGAAGAGCCCACATGGGAGAGCAAAGTTACTAGTTATGGGTGATTTCAATCACAAAGAGATTGATTGGGAAAACCTAGAGCCCCATGGGGGTCCTGAATCATGGAGAGCCAAGATGATGGATGTGGTACTGGAAAACCTCATGCATCAACATGTTAGAGACACTACCAGAGAGAGAGGTGGGGATGATCCAGCAAGACTGGACCTAGTATTCACCTTGAGTAGTTCGAACATCGAGGATATCACGTATGAAAGGCCCCTTGGAGCTAGTGATCATTTGGTTCTGTGTTTTGATTATATAGTTGAGCTACAAAGGGAGAGGGAGCAGGAATAGGAAGGGATAAACGAAACTACAAAAGGGGAAACTACACAGGCATGAGGAACTTCCTACAAGACGTTCAGTGGGAGAGAGAATTGGCAGGAAAACCAGTAAAAGAAATGATGGAATATGTGACAACCAAATGCAAAGAGGCAGAGGAGAGGTTTGCCCTAAGGGAAACAGAAGTAATGGGAAGACCAGAACGAGTCCTTGGTTCACCCAGAGGTGTAGGGAGGCAAAAAGTAAGTGTAATAGAGAATGGAAAAAGTACAGAAGACAAAGGACCCAGGAAAATATAGAGATTAGCCGAAGAGCCAGAAACGAATATGCACAGGTAAGAAGGGAGGCTCAGGACAATATGAAAATGATATACATCAAAAGTCAAGTCTGACCCGAAGCTGTTGTATAGCCACATCAGGAGGAAAACAACAGTCAAGGACCAGGTAATCAGGCTGAGAAAGGAAGGTGGGGAGTTCACAATAAACGACCAAGAGGTATGTGAGGAGCTCAACATGAGATTTAAAGAAGTATTTACACAGGAGACAGGTAGGACTCCAGGAATTCAGAATAGGGAGATATACCAACAAGTGCTGGATGAAATACACACAACCGAGGAGGAGGTGAAGAAGCTGCTATGTGAACTCGATACCTCAAAGCGGTGGGACCGGACAACATTTCTCCGTGGGTCCTTAGAGAGGAGCAGAGATGTTGTGTGTGCCACTAACACAAATCTTCAACACATCCATTGAAACTGGGCAACTACCTGAGGCGTGGAAGATGGCAAATGTAGTCCCAATTTTTAAGAAAGGAGACAGACACGAGGCATTAAACTACAGACCTGTGTCACTGACGTGTATAGTATGCAAAGTCATGGAGAAGATCATCAGGAGGAGAGTGGTGGAGCACCTAGAAAGACACAAGCTTATAAACGACAACCAGCACGGTTTCAGGAAGGAAAATCCTGTGTCACAAACCTACTGGTGTTTTATGACAAGGTAACAGAAGTAAGACACGAGAGAGAGGGTGGATAGACTGCATTTTTTGGACTGCAAGAAGGCGTTCGACACAGTTCCTCACAAGAGGTTAATGCAAAAGCTAGAGGATCAGGCACACGTAACAGGAAAAGCACTGCAATGGATCAGAGAATATCTGACAGGGAGGCAACAACGAGTCATGGTACGTGACGAGATGTCAGAGTGGGCACCTGTGACGAGTGGAGTTCCACAAGGGTCAGTCCTAGGACCTGTACTGTTTTTGGTATATGTGAATGACATAACGGAAGGGATAGACTCAGAAGTGTCCCTGTTTGCAGATGATGTGAAGTTAATGAGAAGAATCAAATCAGTCGAGGATCAGGCAGGACTACAAAGAGACCTGGACAGGCTGCAAGCCTGGTCCAGTAACTGGCTCCTTGAATTTAACCCTGCCAAATGTAAAGTCATGAATATCGGGGAAGGGCAAAGAAGACCGCAGACAGAGTATAGTCTAGGTGGCCAAAGACTGCAAACTTCACTCAAAGAAAAAGATCTTGGGGTGAGTATAATACCGAGCACATCTCCTGAGGCACACATTAATCAGATAACTGCTGCAGCATACGGGCGGCTGGCAAACCTAAGAATAGCGTTCCAATACCTCACTAAGGAATCATTCAAGACTCTGTATACCATATACGTCAGGCCCATACTGGAGTATGCAGCACCAGTTTGGAACCCACACCTGGTCAAGCACGTCAAGAAATTAGAGAAAGTGCAAAGGTTTGCAACAAGACTAGTCCCAGAGCTAAGGGGATTGTCCTACGAAGAAAGGTTAAGGGAAATCGGCCTGACGAGATTAGAGGACAGGAGGGTTAGGGAAGACATGATAACGACATATAAAATACTGCGAGGAATAGATAAGGTGGACAGAGACAAGATGTTCCAGAGAGGGGACACAGAAACAAGGGGTCACAATTGGAAGTTGAAGACTCCTATGAGTCAAAGGGATGTTAGGAAGTATTTCTTCAGTCATAGAGTTGTCAGGAAGTGGAATAGCTTAGAAAGCGACATAGTGGAGGCAGGAACCATACATAGTTTTAAGACTAGGTTTGATAAAGCTCATGGAGCAGGGAGAGAGAGGACCTAGTAGCAATCAGTGAAGAGGCGGGGCCAGGAGCTATGAATCGACCCTTGCAACCACAAATAGGTGAGTACAAATAGGTGAGTACACACACACACACACATCACACGCACACACACACACACACACACACACACACACACACACACACACACACACACACACACACACACACACACACACACACACACACACACACACACACACACACACACACATACACACACACACACACACACACACACACATACACACACACACACACACACACACACACATCACACGCACATATAAAACGGGCCTAGTGTTTAATCGACATGTGCCTAAGACAAAATGGTAACTAACACACAAGGTGGACAGAGACAGAATGTTCCAGAGATGGGACACAGCAACAAGGGGTCACAGTTGGAAGTTGAAAACTCAGATGAATCACAGGGATGTTAGGAAGTATTTCTTCAGTCACAGAGTGGTCAGGAAGTGGAATAGCTTGGGAAGTGATGTAGTGGAGGCAGGATCCATTCATAGCTTTAAGAAGAGGTATGATAAAGCTCATGGCGCAGGGAGAGTAACCCAGTAGCTGCCAGTGAAGAGGCGGGGCCAGGAGCTATGATCGACCCCTGCAACCACAACTAGGTGAGTACACACTCTCTCTCTCTCTCTCTCTCTCTCTCTCTCTCTCTCTCTCTCTCTCTCTATCTATCTATCTATCTATCTATCTCTCTCTCAGTGTAACATTGCTCACCACTTATATAAGCCTGTGTAAACTTTCTGAAAGGTCAACACGCGCATCTGTTGTACTTATACCGCGTTCCTCGCGGCCTTCCCTCCCTCCTGCCCCTCCCTCTCTCTTGCCCTTTACTCCCCTTCCCTCCCTCTTTCCCTCCCTCCCTCCCTCCTGCCCCTCCCTCTCTCTTGCCCCTCCCTCCCGTTCCCTCCTTCCCTCTCTCACTTTAGGCACCATTGCCCTCCACTTACTCATAACTTAACTCAGTTTTGCCCCAAAACAATTAGGATGAGATGACAGTAACCTGATCCCTGCCACGCCTCCCTTGCCACGCCTCCCCTGCCACACCTCCCCTGCCACTCCTCCCTTGTCACATTTTCCCTGCTACGCTTCCCCTGTCATGCCTCCCCTGCCACACCTCCCCTGTCATGCCTCCCCAGCCATGCGTCCCCTGTCACGTCTCCCCTACCACGCTTTTCCTGCCACGCCTCCCCTGCCACGTTGAAGTATTGGTGGGGATGTTGTGGCTCTGGAGGTGGGAAGTACAGTGCCTGCACTCTGAAGAATAGGCGGGGATAATGTGGTCCGGAGGGTTGTATGAATTGATATCTGCTCGCTTCTGGCAAGACAGCTAATGAATGAGTGATGGTGAATGTGTTTCCTCTTTGGGAGATCATCCTACCTTGGTTAGAAACGGTCACTTTAACAATAATTTCAGGACATCTCTAAATAAATTTTGATTATGGATATTTCTAAGTCGCATGAAGTCTGCGCCATTGTTTCCGCTGATGACGCCACTCTAGGAAACTTCCTCGTTAAAACTCTCAGCTGGACATTCAATACTGCTGCTCCTCTTACTTAGGCTCTCCCTAAGCCTTACAGAAACACTATGTCCAAATATTGTCACCTAACACTTGGTGTTCTCGTAATGCTGAGAGATTCCAGCGTATGAGGAGGCTTAATCATGCAAGGCATTTCGGGCAACTAATCCTGAGGCTTACATGCTACTTAAAAACGAGACATAGTATATTATGTAAGACTTCTTGTGCAGTTAACTACAATCATAAGGGCAATAAGAAAGGCTGCAAATGGCAAATGGTTAGTTACAAAAGAATTATATGTTATTTAAGTTGGTTCAATGTTCAATTTTATTGAGTGACTTAAAAGTGGTGGTGATAATACAACAAGTTTAGCAGAGTGATTGGTATCTGTTGCTTAAATTACGATACAAATATACAGAACAATATATGTTATTAATTATAGATGAGAATTGAAGGAAGATTGGAAGAACAGGGAGAGAATTGGATGAAAAAAGGTTTTGTTTGACATAGCGTATTGCTGTCAAGATTACTTTAATGAGATGAGGGACTTTTTAACAATTGCTTTGAATGATTGGCAGATAGGGGACCTTTAGAAACTTCAGGTAGGGAGTTCCAAATTTTAGGGGCTTTTATGCGCATTGAGTTTTTACGCAGGTTGAGTCGGACACGAGGGATGTCAAAGAGGTTTTTTGTGTCATATGTTATGTCTGTGAGTTTTGATGCAGCTGTCAAGGAAAAGCTTCAGAACAGGGTTTATACTGGAAATGATTGTCCTATACATATATAATAAGCACAGTAATATGAGTGCATTTTAGGTATATTAAGTATCAACTTTTGAAGAGTAGGGGAGTGTGTTGTGTGGCACTGGATTTGGTGAGGGTTAGTACAACTTTTTGTTGAGTTATTATTGGTTTTAGAGGAAATGATGTAGTAGATCCACCAGACACAAATATCATAGGCGAGGTAAGAATAGATTATTAAGTAGTACAATGTAAGTAGTGCTGTTTGAGGTACACAGTAACGTAACGTAACAAAGAAGGTCTGGAGACCTTCTTTGTTATGTGCTCGATATGGGTATTGAACTTTAAGTTGCAGTCAAGGTGCAGACCTAAGAATGTCCCTCAGTTTGTCTTACAATGTGAGAAGCGTTGATCATTATATTTAGTTGGACATTTGTAGCTCTGTTCTCGAGCAACATAGGTCTCTCTCTCTCTCTCTCTCTCTCTCTCTCTCTCTCTCTCTCTCTCTCTCTCCGCGCACTCAAAATTTGCAGTGACGAATTTCTAGATGAAGCAAAAAAGAATTATAGATGCTTTCTCTGTAATGAAGTTACCTCTTTACAGTACTTCATCGACTCCTTTCATCTCAAAGTTCTTGACATACAACATTCCTAGCACTCCTAGTGTTAGAACTGGCATCGACAGGCAGCTGATTCTTCCCATGGGATTTACTGAGTCTAGATCGCCCCTCTCCTCCATAAAACCAACATGGATATGAAAATTCTCACCACACAAAATTATTAAAAACATTTCCAAAATTTCACTCCCAAACAAAATCACAAGTACAGTGTGAGTTTATAGCATTCCACGTGAGGAAAGCAGCAAATTCTATATCGATGAGACAGACAGAGCTTAGAAGATACGTCTTCAGAAACACAAGTATGCATGCAAGATGGAAGACACCAATAATGCTTGTGCGATGCGTCGTAAATAGCGTTCCCACTTCAAGGACTGGGGGAATGAACAGCTGATATATCATAAACACAGCAACGAGGCTGCACCGAGGCTGTTATTCTCCACCTTATCATAATAATACAGGAAAACCAAGGAATGTGTACATTAATACAACCCAGCAATCACATTGTCCAGATCAACACATCAAACTCCTTGACCTGACGTCAACATCTCAGCCCCAGCCCTCTCTTGGTACCACCTGATCTGAACTCTCCACCACCTGATCTAACCTCTCCACCACTTGTCCTAACCTCTCCGCCACCTTAGCTAACTGCTTCACCACCTAAGCTAACTTCTCCACCACTTAACCTGACCTCTACATCAGCTGACTTGACCTCAGGATGCTTGTATGCTCCATAAAGCGATGTTTTACTCGTTTTTGCGCAGTAATAAAGCCACACTGTAGGTGAAACGTTGTATAATAAACGTTTTATCTGCCTAATGTCTATGAAATTAACACACACCATAAACACAAACGACATACATATAAACATATACAACACACAACAAACATAAACATACAAAACACACAATATAAAATATTTCCTAAACAATGAGTAGACGACAACCAAACGAGAGAGAGAAGTACAGTGGACCCTCGGTTAACGAATACCCCGGAAATCGTGCAATTATGTAAGTATAATTTTGTAAGTTCTTGTGGAAGTGTATTTTTGGGGGTCTGAAATAGACTAACCTACGTGAAATTTTTCCTTAAGGGAGTAAATTCGTTCGGTAATGGCACTTGAGCAGACTTCAGGAGTGAAGTTTTTACGAAACTCGGGGGTCCACTGTATCAGTGTGTATAAATAACAGTACAGAAAATAGTTTAAATGAGCCTTTAGTGAGGGAGATGAGGGAGGGACCCTGGTAAGGGAGATGAGGGAGGGACCCTCGTGAGAGAAAGACCCTCATGAGGGAGGGACCCGGAGAGGGAGGGGGCCCTAGTGAGGAAGGGTCCCTTATGTGGGAAGGACTCATGTGAGAGGGACCTTTATGAGGGAGAAACGCTGATGAGGGAGGGACCATAATAAAATTATGGCACTTTGGATGCTACATGAGGTGACGGGGCACACACACACACACATTGTCAGCTAGTGTTGTGTTTGTAAACACACCTGACAAAGCTACTGACAGACAGCAACAGAGCCATCATCAACAAGCAGCATAATATACTGCCCCTCTCCAGCCCCGGCCCCGGCCCCGGCCCCGGCCCCGGCCCCGGCCCAGGACCCGCCTCACTCTTGCTCTTACTGAACCTCTAGTTAAGTGATTCCCTGGTTGCAATTCTTGACGCCTTCGCTTATAACATCATCACGAGAGACTGTTTGCTTAATTGGTTGTTAGGTTTAAACCCTGTCGCCTGCACGAGGGTCTTTAAGGTTGCATTTGTACAAGTATACCACCGACCAGGAATACTTTAATCCAAAAAAAAAGGAATTATGGTATACCTTCAGTAGCTCTTTAATTTTTTTTTTATAGTTTTCTTCGAAGGTATACGTAACAAAATTCGAGAACATCTTTTGTGATCGACTTGAAACTTTCAGTGCTTGCGTGTCTCACTCGGCTGTGTTGATGGTACCCAGCACTACTGTGGCTACTAGCAGTGTTGATGGTACCCAACACTACTGTGGCTACTAGCAGTGTTGATGGTACCCAACACTACTGTGGCTACTAGCAGTGTTGATGGTACCCAACACTACTGTGGCTACTAGCAGTGTTGATGGTACCCAGCACTACTGTGGCTAATAGCAGTGTTGATGGTACCCAGCACTACTGTGGCTACTAGCAGTGTTGATGGTACCCAGCACTACTGTGGCTACTAGCAGTGTTGATGGTACCCAGCACTACTGTGGCTACTAGCAGTGTTGATGGTACCCAGCACTATTGTGGCTACTAGCAGTGTTGATGGTACCCAGCACTACTGTGGCTACTAGCAGTGTTGATGGTACCCAACACTACTGTGGCTACTAGCAGTGTTGATGGTACCCAACACTACTGTGGCTACTAGAAGTGTTGATGGTACCCAGCACTACTGTGGCTACTAGCAGTGTTGATGGTACCCAGCACTACTGTGGCTACTAGCAGTGTTGATGGTACCCAGCACTACTGTGGCTACTAGCAGTGTTGATGGTACCCAGCACTACTGTGGCTACTAGCAGTGTTGATGGTACCCAGCACTACTGTGGCTACTAGCAGTGTTGATGGTACCCAACACTACTGTGGCTACTAGCAGTGTTGATGGTACCCAACACTACTGTGGCTACTAGCAGTGTTGATGGTACCCAACACTACTGTGGCTACTAGCAGTGTTGATGGTACCCAGCACTACTGTGGCTAATAGCAGTGTTGATGGTACCCAGCACTACTGTGGCTACTAGCAGTGTTGATGGTACCCAGCACTACTGTGGCTACTAGCAGTGTTGATGGTACCCAGCACTACTGTGGCTACTAGCAGTGTTGATGGTACCCAGCACTATTGTGGCTACTAGCAGTGTTGATGGTACCCAGCACTACTGTGGCTACTAGCAGTGTTGATGGTACCCAACACTACTGTGGCTACTAGCAGTGTTGATGGTACCCAACACTAATGTGGCTACTAGAAGTGTTGATGGTACCCAGCACTACTGTGGCTACTAGCAGTGTTGATGGTACCCAGCACTACTGTGGCT
>WNWK01012614.1:20000-58834 GCA_009830355.1 Cherax destructor
GAGTGCAACCGCCAGCACACAGGTGGCAGCGAAAACCAAACTTACTAATGATAACTAAACATCATAAGGAAGTAGCACAACAATAATGTCAGAGGGAAAAGTGAAACTGAAGGTAGAAACTGATGTAAATCAATGAGAAAATCAAACATACAGAAAATACAGGTCATACACACAAAAAGAATCAGAGTTACTCTATACTACAATATTACAAGCACTAGCCAAGCAGTGTAGAAGCAGAGTGATCAAATAGCCATATTAAAAGTAGAGTTGTAGTGGACAATAACACCAACAACAACAGCAAGAGTGGCACCATTACTGCACTCACCCACATTTTCACCAGCTTTAACATCCCTTCTTCAGAGTGCCGGCACTGTACTTCCCATCTCCAGGACTCAAGTCCGGCCTGCCGGTTTCCCTGAATTCCTTCATAAATGTTACCTTGCTCACACTCCAACAGCACGTCAAGTCCTAAAAACCATTTGTTTCCATTCGCTCCTATCTAACACGCTCACGCATGCTTGCTGGAAGTCTAAGCCCTTCGCACACAAAACCTCCTTTACCCCCTCCCTCCAACCTTTCCTACGCCGACCTCTACTCCGCCTTCCCTCCACTACAGATTTATACACTCTCGAAGTCATTCTATTTTGTTCCATCCTCTCTGCATGTCCAAGCCACCTCAACAACCCCTCTTCAGCTCCCTGGATAATAGTTTTGGTAATCCCGCACCTCCTCTTAATTTCCAAACTACGAATTCTCTGCATTATATTCACACCACACATTGACCTCAGACACGACATCTCCACTGCCTCCAGCCTTCTCCTTGTTGCAACATTCACCACCCATGCTTCACACCCATATAAGAGCGTTGGTGTAACTATAGTTTCATACATTCCACTCTTTGCTTCCATGGACAAAGTACTTTGTCTCCACAGACTCCTCAGTGCACCACTCACATTTTTCGCCTCGTCAATTCTATGATTCACCTCATCTATCATAGACCCATCTGCTGACACGCCCACTCCTAAATATCTGAATACATTCACCTCCTCCATACTCTCTCCCTCCAACCTGATATCCAATCTTTCGTTACCTATTTTTTTTTTTTCCTCATCATCTTACTCTTTCCCATATTCACTTTCAATTTTCTTCTTTTACATACCCTACCAAACTCATCCACCAACCTCTGCAATTTCTCTTCAGAATCTCCCAGAAGCACAGTGTCATCAGCAAAGAGCAACTGTGACAACGCGCACTTTGTATTAGATTCTTTTTCTTTTAACCCCACACCTCTTCCAAACATCCGTGCATTCACTTCTCTTACAACCCCATCTATAAATATATTGAACAACCAAGGTGACATCACACATCCTTATCTAAGGCCTACTTTTACTGGGAAATAATCTCCCTCTCTCCTCCATACTTTAACCTGAGCCTCACTATCTTCGTAAAAACTTTTCACTGCTTTCAGTAACCTACCTCCTATTCCATACATTTGCAACATTTGCCACATTGCCTCCCCTATCCATCCTGTCATACGCCTTTTCCAAATCCATAAATGCCACAGAAACCTCTTTTCCCTTATCTAAATACTATTCACCTATATGTTTCACTGTAAACACTTGGTCTACACACCCTCTACCCTTCCTAAAGCCTCCTTATTCATCTGCTATCCTGCTCTCCGTCTTACTCTTAATTCTTTCAATAATAACTCTACCATACACTTTACCTGGTATACTCAACAGACTTATTCCTCTATAATTTTTGCATTCTCTTTTGTCTCCTTTGCCTTTATACAAAGGAACTATGCATGCTCTCTGCCAATCCCTAGGTACCTTACCCTCTTCCATACATTTATTAAACAAAAGAACCAACCACTCCAAAACTATATCCCCACCTGCTTTTAACATTTCTATCTTTATCCCATCAATCCCAGCTGCTTTAGCCCCTCACGAACTTTCACCACACTCCCAATTGGCTCTTCCTCACTCCTACAAGATGTTATTCCTCCTTGCCCTATACACGAAATCACAGCTTCCCTATCTTCATCAACATTTAACAATTCCTCAAAATATTCCCTCCATCTTCCTGATACCTCTAACTCTCCATTTAATAACTCTCCTCATTAAATCTTAAACATAAATAAAGGTGTGGAGAATCTAAGCAATAAAGAACGTGAGAGGATATTAAGAACGTTCATTTTCAACACTTCGAGAAATGACTGGGACAACAAGGAACTATAAAACATTCCCTGGAAAACTCTCCTAAACACTCTAAATACTGAATGAATAAGTATGTAAGCTCTGTAAAAAAAAAAAAATTAAGAAATCCCGAAAGGAGATCAAACATCGCCATAGCACAGAAAACTATATAGGAGAAGGAAGAGGTTGATGAATTCCTCTGTAAACTACAAATATCACAACAAGAAAAGAAAATCTACACCTAGAAGGTCACTAATATAGAAAATAAACTAGAATATTCATACCATTTGGGCTTTCTTAATGGGATACATAAGAAACAAAAACAATTAAAAAATATTAAGAAAAGCGTGAACAACTTTTTACACACAAGCAAAATCTAAGGCGAAAACCTTGTGCAGTATTGGTCACTTACTCAAATTAGATTCATACACAGATGACAACAAAGAAATGAGCGAAACCTTGAAAGATCAATGTAAATAAATCCTTAGCGATCCGACTAATGCCATGAGAGTTGAAGATCCAGAAAGCTTTTTTTTATATATAAATTCTGCCCATTCTACAAAATATGTAACATTATCACAAGTCTGGCACTTTTTAAGGGAGACAGACTGTGACATACCTCACACGCAGCTCCTGGGCCTAATTCCTGAAATGTATTGAGAGTAATCAGTGTTGTTAAAGAAGTCTTAGGTTAGGTAAAATTTCTCAGGAAACAGGACAAGTGTTTCCTCACGCAGGTCTTAGTTATATGATGACCCGCCGTTGGAGCTTTTGGTCATCTGACCGAGGCCTTCCGCTGGCTTACCGGTCCACCCCTTTAAAAATTATGGTAATCAATTAAAAAATTCTGAAGAGGTATTTTTCAATAGGCACATTAAACAAATTTTAATTAAAACTCGAAAGACACTATGAAACTTAAAAATTAATTTATTTTATTTATATTATAAAGATCAGTATGGCAAGTTAATATAATAATACCTAATATAGAAATGACAAATATCCTAACTAGTAATAACTGACACTTTTCTAACTTAACATCCTAATTTTAATAACACAGGAACTTAGCATTTATGTCAGTCGGTCAAATATTCCAGTAGCGGAAGAAAGCACTAACTGTATCCTGAAGCAGAGCCAGACGCAGCAGCTCTTGTAGTATTCTGAAGCAGAGCCAGACGCAGCAGCTCTTGTAGTATCCTGAAGCAGAGCCAGACGCAGCAGCTCTTGTAGTATCCTGAAGCAGAGCCAGACGCAGCAGCTCTTGTAGTATCCTGAAGCAGAGCCAGACGCAGCAGCTCTTGTAGTATCCTGAAGCAGAGCCAGACGCAGCAGCTCTTGTAGTATCCTGAAGCAGAGCCAGACGCAGCAGCTCTTGTAGTATCCTGAAGCAGAGCCAGACGCAGCAGCTCTTGTAGTATCCTGAAGCAGAGCGAGACGCAGCAGCTCTTGTAGTATCCTGAAGCAGAGCCAGACGCAGCAGCTCTTGTAGTATCCTGAAGCAGAGCCAGACGCAGCAGCTCTTGTAGTATCCTGAAGCAGAGCCAGACGCAGCAGCTCTTGTAGTATCCTGAAGCAGAGCGAGACGCAGCAGCTCTTGTAGTATCCTGAAGCAGAGCCAGACGCAGCAGCTCTTGTAGTATCCTGAAGCAGAGCCAGACGCAGCAGCTCTTGTAGTATCCTGAAGCAGAGCCAGACGCAGCAGCTCTTGTAGTATCCTGAAGCAGAGCGAGACGCAGCAGCTCTTGTAGTATCCTGAAGCAGAGCCATACGCAGCAGCTCTTGTAGTATCCTGAAGCAGAGCGAGACGCAGCAGCTTTTGTAGTATCCTGAAGCAGAGCCAGACGCAGCAGCTCTTGTAGTATCCTGAAGCAGAGCCAGACGCAGCAGCTCTTGTAGTATCCTGAAGCAGAGCCAGACGCAGCAGCTCTTGTAGTATCCTGAAGCAGAGCCAGACGCAGCAGCTCTTGTAGTATCCTGAAGCAGAGCCAGACGCAGCAGCTCTTGTAGTATCCTGAAGCAGAGCCAGACGCAGCAGCTCTTGTAGTATCCTCAAGCAGAGCCAGACGCAGCAGCTCTTGTAGTATCCTCAAGCAGAGCCAGACGCAGCAGCTCTTGTAGTATCCTCAAGCAGAGCCAGACGCAGCAGCTCTTGTAGTATCCTCAAGCAGAGCCAGACGCAGCAGCTCTTGTAGTATCCTGAAGCAGAGCCAGACGCAGCAGCTCTTGTAGTATCCTGAAGCAGAGCCAGACGCAGCAGCTCTTGTAGTATCCTGAAGCAGAGCCAGACGCAGCAGCTCTTGTAGTATCCTGAAGCAGAGCCAGACGCAGCAGCTCTTGTAGTATCCTGAAGCAGAGCCAGACGCAGCAGCTCTTGTAGTATCCTGAAGCAGAGCCAGACGCAGCAGCTCTTGTAGTATCCTGAAGCAGAGCCAGACGCAGCAGCTCTTGTAGTATCCTGAAGCAGAGCCAGACGCAGCAGCTCTTGTAGTATCCTGAAGCAGAGCCAGACGCAGCAGCTCTTGTAGTATCCTGAAGCAGAGCCAGACGCAGCAGCTCTTGTAGTATCCTGAAGCAGAGCCAGACGCAGCAGCTCTTGTAGTATCCTGAAGCAGAGCCAGACGCAGCAGCTCTTGTAGTATCCTGAAGCAGAGCCAGACGCAGCAGCTCTTGTAGTATCCTGAAGCAGAGCCAGACGCAGCAGCTCTTGTAGTATCCTGAAGCAGAGCCAGACGCAGCAGCTCTTGTAGTATCCTGAAGCAGAGCGAGACGCAGCAGCTCTTGTAGTATCCTGAAGCAGAGCCAGACGCAGCAGCTCTTGTAGTATCCTGAAGCAGAGCCAGACGCAGCAGCTCTTGTAGTATCCTGAAGCAGAGCCAGACGCAGCAGCTCTTGTAGTATCCTGAAGCAGAGCCAGACGCAGCAGCTCTTGTAGTATCCTGAAGCAGAGCCAGACGCAGCAGCTCTTGTAGTATCCTGAAGCAGAGCCAGACGCAGCAGCTCTTGTAGTATCCTGAAGCAGAGCGAGACGCAGCAGCTCTTGTAGTATCCTGAAGCAGAGCCAGACGCAGCAGCTCTTGTAGTATCCTCAAGCAGAGCCAGACGCAGCAGCTCTTGTAGTATCCTGAAGCAGAGCCAGACGCAGCAGCTCTTGTAGTATCCTGAAGCAGAGCCAGACGCAGCAGCTCTTGTAGTATCCTGAAGCAGAGCCAGACGCAGCAGCTCTTGTAGTATCCTGAAGCAGAGCCAGACGCAGCAGCTCTTGTAGTATCCTGAAGCAGAGCCAGACGCAGCAGCTCTTGTAGTATCCTGAAGCAGAGCCAGACGCAGCAGCTCTTGTAGTATCCTGAAGCAGAGCCAGACGCAGCAGCTCTTGTAGTATCCTGAAGCAGAGCCAGACGCAGCAGCTCTTGTAGTATCCTCAAGCAGAGCCAGACGCAGCAGCTCTTGTAGTATCCTCAAGCAGAGCCAGACGCAGCAGCTCTTGTAGTATCCTGAAGCAGAGCCAGACGCAGCAGCTCTTGTAGTATCCTGAAGCAGAGCCAGACGCAGCAGCTCTTGTAGTATCCTGAAGCAGAGCCAGACGCAGCAGCTCTTGTAGTATCCTGAAGCAGAGCCAGACGCAGCAGCTCTTGTAGTATCCTCAAGCAGAGCCAGACGCATCAGCTCTTGTAGTATCCTGAAGCAGAGCCAGACGCATCAGCTCTTGTAGTATCCTGAAGCAGAGCCAGACGCAGCAGCTCTTGTAATATCCTGAAGCAGAGCCAGACGCAGCAGCTCTTGTAGTATCCTGAAGCAGAGCCAGACGCAGCAGCTCTTGTAGTATCTTGAAGCAGAGCCAGACGCAGCAGCTCTTGTAGTATCCTGAAGCAGAGCCAGACGCAGCAGCTCTTGTAGTATCCTGAAGCAGAGCCAGACGCAGCAGCTCTTGTAGTATCCTGAAGCAGAGCGAGACGCAGCAGCTCTTGTAGTATCCTGAAGCAGGTCACATTGTTCATCCAAAGGTCGATATTGTCACCTCCGGCTGACTTAATACTGGATGACGTCACCGAAAGAGACCATGGAATGTTATCTTTAATTCTCTAACGAAAATATATTGACAAGAAATCTCTATCTACACAAACTTAAAATACGTCTTTGTAACTCGCTTTAAAAGTTTAATTTTATATAATAAAATGGGTGTTAATATTCACGAAACAACCCATATATATATATATATATATATATATATATATATATATATATATATATATATATATATATGTCGTGCCGATTAGGTAAAACTGGTCAATTAGCAAGAACTCATCTAAAATTAAGTGCTTTCTAAAATTTTCTCTTTTACGTTTAATGATATATTTTTTTCATTTATGTTAATGTAAAAATTTATAATTTTGTACCAAGAGAAACTTTGAAAACCTACCTAACCTTATTACAACAAGCGCAATTTAATTTAGCCTAACCCAATTAAATATATTTTAGATACGTTAACATTAATTTAATAATAAACAAACACAATGAAATATATTTTTTCGTTAGGTTCAGAATGATTTTGGAAATTATTGCATACACAAATTTTGGCTTGTCTTATATGGCAAGAAGAGCGTTGCTATTTAAGCCAAAATAGCAAGTTTTACCTAATCGGCACGACATATATATATATATATATATATATATATATATATATATATATATATATATATATATATATATATATGTATATATGTATATATATATATATATATATATATATATATATATATATATATATATATATATATATATATATATATATATATATATATATATATATATTTTATATATATATATATATATATATATATATATATATATATATATATATATATATATATATATATATATATATATATATATATATATATATATATATATATATATATATATATATATATATATATATATATATATATATAGGAGAGTACCACCTCTGGAACTGTCTTGGGGACCCTCATCCTCAGAGAAAGAATAAACTTGCTTCAGGGAAAACTCAAAGTTCTCCCTGAAGCTCTTTGAAAATTTTCTCCTACCACCCCCTATATTTTCTATGAACTTTATTTAAAGACAAAATACATTGACAAAATACATTGACAAGAATACAATAGGGAGTAAAACAACATAGATAACTACTCAGAGCTACATCTCAAATAATTTGTCCAGCTCCCCGGCAATGGGCCGCATGCCCAGAATGCTGAAGGCATTTTCCCTCTGGATCGCAACACTGAGTCTCTGAAAGAGGAAGCTGGCCTCCCTGTGGTCCTTGGTTTCTATGATGAGTTTTTCACCCAGCTCTTTGAGAAAATTTATAGCACCCTTGCCCCATGCTCCAAGGGTCTCCGACCCTATTGGGATGAAGTTATAGCAAGGGGGGGAGGGAGGCCTTCATATTTGCGGGTCTTCTGGGTCTCCCTGTGGCTGGCAGCTCCACCCCCTTCGGCTACGGAGTATGGCAAGTAGGTGTCTGCCATTGTGGCGGCACAGGTGTAGTCCCAAGCAATCTGCTTACCATCCTTCCAGGGTAGCATAGTGGCTCCATCAGGACGCTTTTGACTTCCATCAGACCTCTGCACTTGGGGTTCCCGTTGAGCTGGGCAACGGGCTGTGGCGAGTACAACATTCAGTTCTACTGGATGCGCTACTCTTAAGGATTGTGTGGTTAAGTGGTCTAGAGCGTCATGTGTTTTCGCTCACCATGAGGCGGGCCAAAGCAGCATGGGTTCGACCCCCTGGCTAGTGCAGTGTTGTTATTGATATATATATATATATATATATATATATATATATAACCACTCATAAACAAACGGAGGTATGTACAGAGAAATATCGTGGTTAGCATAATTCTAACCCATAGCTAACCAAGTGACGCCTTAGATTACTAAGCTACATATGCCTCAAAAAGCACCATCCTCTGGACTAGTAGTAAGAGAGATGAACAGAGGCATGAGATGGAGGGATGAGCAATAGGATGCTTTGGATATGACATGACAACTTGAAAAGATATTAGGCATGACACTTGACAGTATTAAAGACGGGAAGAAGAGTGGCAATGAGTGATGAAGATGGCACAGGAAGTGAGTGATAAATCACAGCAAAAAAAGACCATACGAGGCACTCTCCTTACACACACACACACACACACACACACACACACACACACACACACACACACACACACACACACACACACACACACAGGAGGACAGGAGAGATAGGGGGGATATGATAACGACTTATAAAATATTGAGAGGAATAGACAAGGTGGACAGAGACAGGATGTTCCAGAGATGGGACACAGCAACAAGGGGTCACAGTTGGATGTTGAAGACTCAGATGAATCACAGGGATGTTAGGAAGTATTTCTTCAGTCACAGAGTGGTCGGGAAGTGAAATAGCTTGGGAAGTGATGTAGTGGAGGCAAGATCCATTCATAGCTTTAAGAAGAGGTATGATAAAGCTCATGGAGCGGGAAGAGTGACCCAGTAGCGGCCAGTGAAGAGGCGGGGCCAGGAGCTATGAATCGACCCCTGCAACCACAATTAGGTGAGTACACACACACACGCTCAGAGGAGTAGAACTGTGTGAAGTGTAATAAGGCCGGAGGTCTGGACAACAACAAATGTCCCGATATTTAAGAAACATGACGAACATTTAGCATTAAACTACAAGTGATAAATGTAAACTTATGCAACTCAAAATCAATGTGAAGTTTTCTTTGAGAAGAACATACCAGTGCTGAAAGTTTGAAGGTTGACCCAAAGATGTTTTCCTCCATTGTCATACAGAACCTAGATTTAATAAAATTATGTTAGTAAATTAACAGTTTTTCATCAACACAGTATAAATCTGATCGATACCATACTTTGTCATAAGATGTGTTAGTCATTAAGGGGCACGTCAGTTCCCCTGTCTTCTAATAATATGTTTTTTCTCCTATAATATACCTTGTCCATAATTACTATCGCATTTGCTTTGTCTGCTTTCGTAAGGTGAAGTCCAGGATCTTTCCTTAATTCATGGTATAACTTAACAAATCTTTGAGGACAATTGTGTTGCAGAGGTGTGAGCTTTGCTCACACCTCTGCAACATAAATCATTCAAGTCATTCCATGGAAAATAATACAGCACCATTCATAAGACAAAATTTGCAAATTGGCACCTGCACACTCCACTAACAATTCTAACCTTTTTCTAAGTTGGATACACCATTGTTGAAAGTTAGAAAGTAATCAATGTTTCCATAAGTTATCACACACTGAATTAGTTTTACATAATGACAAAGCAAGTAAAATAAAAGAAAAAATATATATATATATATATATATATATATATATATATATATATATATATATATATATATATATATATTTATTTCAGGCATTAAATTTCATAATAAAAGTGATGTGAACAGTGAATCAGAATATCATGGGAATACAGTTAAAAGTCTTAGTACATCTATAACTCAGTTTGATAATATGAACGTTGATAAGCTATTAGAATCACTTGAATGTTAAAAACTGACATCTAGTAACTCAGGCTGAGGCTTGGTTATAAGTGCTGATGATGTAACAGCCAGACTGAGGCTTGGTTACAAGTGCTGACTGATGTAACAGCCAGGCTGAGGCTTGGTTACAAGTGCTGACTGATGTAACAGCCAGGCTGAGGCTTGGTTACATGTGCTGACTGATGTAACAGCCAGGCTGAGGCTTGGTTACATGTGCTGACTAATGTAATAGCCAGGCAGAGGCTTGGTTACAAGTGCTGACTGATGTAATAGCCAGGCTGAGGCTTGGTTACATGTGCTGACTGATGTAACAGCCAGGCTGAGGCTTGGTTACATGTGCTGACTAATGTAATAGCCAGGCTGAGGCTTGGTTACAAGTGCTGACTGATGTAATAGCCAGGCTGAGGCTTGGTTACAAGTGCTGACTGATGTAACAGCCAGACTGAGGCTTGGTTACAAGTGTGACTGATGTAATAGCCAGGCTGAGCTTGGTTAGCAAGTGCTGACTGATGTAAAGCCAGGCTGAGGCTTGGTTACAAGTGCTGACTGATGTAACAGCCAGGCTGAGGCTTGGTTACAAGTGCTGACTGATGTAATAGCCAGGCTGAGGCTTGGTTACAAGTGCTGACTGATGTAATAGCCAGGCTGAGGCTTGGTTACAAGTGCTGACTGATGTAATAGCCAGGCTGAGGCTTGGTTACAAGTGCTGACTGATGTAACAGCCAGGCTGAGGCTTGGTTACAAGTGCTGACTGATGTAATAGCCAGGCTGAGGCTTGGTTACAAGTGCTGACTGATGTAATAGCCAGACTGAGGCTTGGTTACAAGTGCTGACTGATGTAACAGCCAGGCTGAGGCTTGGTTACAAGTGCTGACTGATGTAACAGCCAGGCTGAGGCTTGGTTACAAGTGCTGACTGATGTAACAGCCAGCTGAGGCTTGGTTACAAGTGCTGACTGATTAAAGCCAGGCTGAGGCTTGGTTACAAGTGCTGACTGATGTAACAGCCAGGCTGAGGCTTGGTTACAAGTGCTGACTGATGTAATAGCCAGGCTGAGGCTTGGTTACAAGTGCTGACTGATGTAACAGCCAGGCTGAGGCTTGGTTACAAGTGCTGACTGATGTAATAGCCAGGTTGAGGCTTGTTACAAGTGCTGACTGATTAAACCAGGCTGAGGCTTGTTACAAGTGCTGACTGATGTAATAGCCAGGCTTGAGGCTTGGTTACAAGTGTGACTGATGTAATAGCCAGGCTGAGGCTTGGTTACAAGTGCTGACTGATGTAACAGCCAGGCTGAGGCTTGGTTACAAGTGCTGACTGATGTAATAGCCAGGTGAGGCTTGGTCAAGTGCTACTGATGTCAGCAGACTGAGCTTGGTTACAAGTGCTGACTGATAGGCTCTGGTTACAAGTGCTGACTGATGTTAGCTGAGCTGTACACTGCAGAGTAGCTGACGAACTTGACTGTAATAGCCAGGCTGAGCTTGGTTCAAGTGCTGACTGATGTAATAGCCAGGCTGAGGCTTGTTACAGTGCTGACTGATGTAACAGCCAGGCTGAGGCTTGGTTCAGTGTGACTGATGTAATGCAGGCTGAGGCTTGATAAAGTGCTGACTGATAAAGCCAGGTTGAGGCTTGATTAAAATCACATATACGCCAGACTTGAGCGCTTACAAGTGCTGACTGATGTAAAGCCAGGCTGAGGCTTGGTAATGCTGACTGATGAATAGCCAGGCTGAGGCTTTGTTACGTGCTGACTGATGTAACAGCCAGACTGAGCTTCGTTACAAGTGCTGACTGATGTCAGCCAGGCTGAGGCTTGTTACAGTGCTGACTGATGTAATAGCCAGGCTGAGTGCTGTGTTACAAGTGCTGACTGATGTACTAGCTCTAGCTGATGCTTGGTTACAAGTGTGACTGAGTAATAGCCAGGCTGAGGCTTGGTGTCAAGTGCTGACTGATGTAATAGCCAGGCTGAGGCTTGTTACAAGTGTCTGACTGATGTAAAGCCAGGCTGAGGCTTGGTTACAAGTGCTGACTGATGTAATAGCCAGGCTGAGGCTTGCTACAAGTGCTGACTGATGTACAGTAGGCTTCAGTCAGTTACTGATAATAGCCAGCTGAGGCTGTCAAGTGCTGACTGATGTAATAGCCAGGCTGAGGCTTGGTCAAGTGCTGACTGATGTATACTAGGCTGAGGTTGTTCAAGTCTTGACTGATGTACCAGGCTGATGCTTTGAAGTGTTGACTGATGTAATAGCCAGGCTGAGGCTTGGTTACAAGTGCTGACTGATGTAATAGCCAGGCTGAGGCTTGTACAAGTGCTGACTGATGTAACAGTGTGAGGCTTGGTTACAAGTGTTGACTGATGTAACAGCCAGGCTGAGGCTTGGTTACAAGTGCTGACTGATGTAACAGCCAGGCTGAGGCTTGGTTACAAGTGCTGACTGATGTAATAGCCAGGCTGAGGCTTGGTTACAAGTGCTGACTGATGGCTTGGTTACAAGTGCTGACTGATGGCTTGGTTACAAGTGCTTCTGGCAGTTTGGCAGACACGCAGATTATGATCAAACTATATGTAAAGTATGTGGTCACTTTTATGATCAAACTATATGTAAAGTATGTGGTCACTTTTATTATCACTTTCTAGAACACCATGTGATTCAGTGTCCACTTATTGAGGAATATAAAGAATAAATGTAATACATCAAGGTATCTTATTAATGAAAATAATGATACCAGACATTTTAGGCAAATATCCTAAATTTTCTTGTAACAGCTTAAATTATATATCCAGATGTACTGGAGTCTCGTTCCTGTATCTTCTGGAGTCTCGTTCCTGTATCTTCTGGAGTCTCGTTCCTGTATCTTCTGGAGTCTCATTCCTGTATCTTCTGGAGTCTCGTTCCTGTATCTTCTGGAGTCTCGTTCCTGTATCTTCTGGAGTCTCGTTCCTGTATCTTCTGAAGTCTCGTTCCTGTATCTTCTGGAGTCTCGTTCCTGTATCTTCTGGAGTCTCGTTCCTGTATCTTCTGGAGTCTCGTTCCTGTATCTTCTGGAGTCTCGTTCCTGTATCTTCTGGAGTCTCGTTCCTGTATCTTCTGGAGTCTCGTTCCTGTATCTTCTGAAGTCTCGTTCCTGTATCTTCTGGAGTCTCGTTCCTGTATCTTCTGGAGTCTCGTTCCTGTATCTTCTGGAGTCTCGTTCCTGTATCTTCTGGAGTCTCGTTCCTGTATCTTCTGGAGTCTCGTTCCTGTATCTTCTGGAGTCTCGTTCCTGTATCTTCTGAAGTCTCGTTCCTGTATCTTCTGGAGTCTCGTTCCTGTATCTTCTGGAGTCTCGTTCCTGTATCTTCTGGAGTCTCGTTCCTGTATCTTCTGGAGTCTCGTTCCTGTATCTTCTGGAGTCTCGTTCCTGTATCTTCTGGAGTCTCGTTCCTGTATCTTCTGGAGTCTCGTTCCTGTATCTTCTGGAGTCTCGTTCCTGTATCTTCTGGAGTCTCGTTCCTGTATCTTCTGGAGTCTCGTTCCTGTATCTTCTGGAGTCTCGTTCCTGTATCTTCTGAAGTCTCGTTCCTGTATCTTCTGGAGTCTCGTTCCTGTATCTTCTGGAGTCTCGTTCCTGTATCTTCTGGAGTCTCGTTCCTGTATCTTCTGGAGTCTCGTTCCTGTATCTTCTGGAGTCTCGTTCCTGTATCTTCTGGAGTCTCGTTCCTGTATCTTCTGAAGTCTCGTTCCTGTATCTTCTGGAGTCTCGTTCCTGTATCTTCTGGAGTCTCATTCCTGTATCTTCTGGAGTCTCGTTCCTGTATCTTCTGGAGTCTCGTTCCTGTATCTTCTGGAGTCTCGTGCCTGTATCTTCTGGAGTCTCATTCCTGTATCTTCTGGAGTCTCGTTCCTGTATCTTCTGGAGTCTCGTTCCTGTATCTTCTGGAGTCTCGTTCCTGTATCTTCTGGAGTCTCGTTCCTGTATCTTCTGGAGTCTCGTTCCTGTATCTTCTGGAGTCTCGTTCCTGTATCTTCTGGAGTCTCGTTCCTGTATCTTCTGGAGTCTCGTTCCTGTATCTTCTGGAGTCTCGTTCCTGTATCTTCTGGAGTCTCGTTCCTGTATCTTCTGGAGTCTCGTTCCTGTATCTTCTGGAGTCTCGTTCCTGTATCTTCTGGAGTCTCGTTCCTGTATCTTCTGGAGTCTCGTTCCTGTATCTTCTGGAGTCTCGTTCCTGTATCTGTCGTATGTCCACATGTTACTACACTTCCGTCCACAGGACGGACATGTGGGACACAATGAACCAGCCGCTTCAAAAACAAAATCTGAAATCTTATGTATGTCACATGTTCGCTCCCCCCCCTCTCCTCTACGTCCACTTCAGAAAGTCGCAAGATGATACAAAAATACAAGAAGGAAGACTCTTAAGAAAGGTGTGGGTAATGATGGCAGGGGAAATGGGTCGGGCGTATATGGGGAGGGGTGGGTGGGTCATGTGTAAGGGATGGGGAGGTGGGTCAGGTGTATAAGGGATGGGGAGGTGGGTCAGGTGTATGAGGGGAGGGGGTCAGGTGTATAAGGAGGAGGAGGTTGGGGTTGATAAAGGAGGAAAGTGGGGGTCAGAGGAAAGGAATTTGGATTTTTAGGAAGTAGGAACATGTTAATTAAGATCAAAGAGAAGGAGAGAGTTAGGGAAGGGGAAAAAATCAAAGAAATTAAAGAAGAAAAGAACAGTTTCAATGAATCAAGAAATGAGGTAAAAGTTAAGGGTATATCAAGGTAGGAAATAGGGGGATCAAGAAGGGGATCAAGAAGGGGGATCAAGAAGGGAGGATCAAGAAGGGGGGATCAAGGAAGAAGAAGAGATAGGAGGGATCGAGAAACGATGGGGGGAATTAATGAGGGGGAGAAATGGGTCAAATATAGCCATGTTTACATATTTGTATTGGTGCGAGAGTGCCAAGAGGCAGCAGTGCCCCTGGAGCCTGCCTCACATGCAGGATCTTGGCCCTCCTGAGACACACACTGAGATGTTAGACAACTTTTGCTAAACACATATTTTTCCCTCCCAGCCGAGCCCGCTGTCTTAAAATATCTTTGACCTCACAGAACATAAAAAAGAGGGTTTTATTGCTCTCTCACATTCCTGTTGAGTCTCCGTCTTTATTTTTAGCATTTATTGTCAGGAAAGTTAGAAGTAAATTACGTTAATTGTTTGTCTATTGTAATCATGGCCAGAAACGCACATTAGTTGAGCTTTTGAAGGGTCTATGTTTAAATATATTTTTTTAACTATATTTGGTGGTTCTTACACGCACGTGTGTGTGTGGCGTCGCCGGCACCGGGGATCAAAAAGCCATAAGCCTTCCCATTAGGATTTTCATAAGACATTAAAGTTTATATGAGGGAGTAAATTATGGATGTGATGTTCAGGCTGATTCAGCCTGCTTCCACTACGCCTTGTGGACGCCCTCACGCGGCACGCCCACACGCCCTCCTTTTTGCTGCTGCCGTGACTCACTCTCACCACCCTCTGAGTCTGATTTAAATTGTCAAAGTATTATTTTTTTTATTTATGCTGTGATTTCCTGTGTTTTCCTTGTGTGTGTTGACATCCTCGCTCTCTCCACACACACACACACCTCAAAGGCGACGGGGCCGGATCACATCTCTCCATGGGTCCTGAGAGAGGGAGCTGAGGCGCTATGTGTATCTCTAATAACAATATTCAACACATCTATCGAAACAGGGAGACTACCTGAGGTATGGAAGACAGCAAATGTAGTCCCAATTTTTAAAAAAGGAGACAGACATGTATAGTATGCAAAGTCATGGAGAAGATTATCAGGAGAAGAGTGGTGGAACACCTAGAAAGGAATGAGCTTATCAACGACAGCCAACACGGTTTCAGGGACGGGAAATCCTGTGTCACAAACCTACTGGAGTTCTATGACAGGGTGACAGCAGTAAGACAAGAGAGAGAGGGGTGGGTAGATTGCATTTTCTTGGACTGTAAGAAGGCGTTTGACCCAGTTCCACACAAGAGATTAGTGCAAAAGCTGGAGGACAAGGCAGGGATAACAGGGAAGGCACTCCAATGGATCAGGGAATACCTGTCAGGAAGACAGCAGAGAGTCATGGTTCGTGGCGAGGTGTCAGAGTGGGCGCCTGTGACGAGTGGGGTTCCACAGGGGTCAGTCCTAGGACCGGTGCTGTTTCTGGTATTTGTGAACGACATGACGGGAGGAATAGCCTCCAAAGTGTTCCTGTTTGCAGATGATGTGAAGCTGATGAGAAGAATTCAATCGGACGAGGACCAGGCAGAACTTCAAAGGGATCTGGACAGGCTGCAAGCCTGGTCCAGCAACTGGCTCCTGGAGCTCAACCCCACCAAGTGCAAAGTCATGAAGTTGGGGAAGGGCAAAGAAGACCGCAGACGGAGTACAGCCTAGGGGGCCAGAGACTACACACCTCACTCAAGAAAAAAGATCTTGGGTGAGTATAACACCAGGCACATCTCCTGAGGCGCACATCAACCAAATAACTGCTGCAGCATACGGGCGCCTAGCAAACCTAAGAACAGCATTCCGACATCTTAATAAGGAATCGTTCAGAACCCTGTACACTGTGTACGTTAGGCCCATACTGGAGTATGCAGCACCAGTTTGGAACCCACACCTAGCCAAGCACATAAAGAAACTAGAGAAAGTGCAAAGGTTTGCAACAAGACTAGTTCCGGAGCTAAGGGGTATGTCCTACGTGGAGAGGTTAAGGGAAATCGACCTGACGACATTGGAGGACAGGAGAGATAGGGGAAACATGATAACGACATATAAAATACTGAGAGGAATTGACACGGTGGACAGACAGAATGTTCCAGAGATGGGACACAGCAACAAGGGGTCACAGTTGGAAGTTGAAGACTCAGATGAATCACAGGGATGTTAGGAAGTATTTCTTCAGTCACAGAGTTGTCAGGAAGTGGAATAGCTTGGGAAGTGATGTAGTGGAGGCAGGATCCATTCATAGCTTCAAGAAGAGGTATGATAAGGCTCATGGCGAAGGGAAGAGTGACTCAGTAGCGGCCAGTGAAGAGGCGGGGCCAGGAGCTATGACTCTACCCCTGCAACCACAACTAGGTGAGTACACACACACACACACACACACACACATATACACACACATTAAATGATGCATTTTGTATACTTAAGAAGACTTACTACTACTACTACTACTACTACTACTACTACTACTACTACTACTACTACTACTACTACTACTACTACTACTACTACTCTGCTCTACTACTACTACTACTACTACTACTACTCTACTACTGACTCTCTACTACTACTACTCTACTACACTACTACTACTAGCACTACTACTACTGCTACTACTACTACTACTCACTACTGCTACTACTGCTACTGACTACTACTACTACTACTACTACTACTACTACTACTACTACTACACTACTACTACACTACTGCAACTACTACTACTACTAACTACTACTACTACTACTACTACTACTACTACTACTACTACTACTACTACTACTACTACTACTACTAACTACTACTACTACTACTACTGCAACTACTACTACTACTACTACTACTACTACTACTCACACTACTACTACTACTACTACTACTACTACTACTACTACTACTACTACTCACAACTACTACAACTACTCAACTACTACTACTACTACTACTACTACAACTACTACTACTACTACTACTACTACTACTACTACTACTACTATAATAATAATAATAATAATAATAATAATAATAATAATAATAATAATAATTATTATTATTATTATTATTATTATTATTATTATTATTATTATTATTATAATCTTCATTACTGGATCCTGTCTATGTAGTTTACAAAATTCGTATTATTACATTTATGTAAAGTGGTTTACTAGTGCTGTTACTTGAGCGGGGAAGGTGCAGGCTCGACCCTCCGTCCACTGAGTGGTGCAGGCTCGACCCTCCGTCCACTGAGTGGTGCAGGCTCGACCCTCCGTCCACTGAGTGGTGCAGGCTCGACCCTCCGTCCACTGAGTGGTGCAGGCTCGACCCTCCGTCCACTGAGTGGTGCAGGCTCGACCCTCCGTCCACTGAGTGGTGTAGGCTCGACCCTCCGTCCACTGAGTGGTGCAGGCTCGACCCTCCGTCCACTGAGTGGTGTAGGCTCGACCCTCCGTCCACTGAGTGGTGCAGGCTCGACCCTCCGTCCACTGAGTGGTGTAGGCTCGACCCTCCGTCCACTGAGTGGTGCAGGCTCGACCCTCCGTCCACTGAGTGGTGTAGACTCGACCCTCCGTCCACTGAGTGGTGCAGGCTCGACCCTCCGTCCACTGAGTGGTGTAGGCTCGACCCTCCGTCCACTGAGTGGTGCAGGCTCGACCCTCCGTCCACTGAGTGGTGCAGGCTCGACCCTCCGTCCACTGAGTGGTGCAGGCTCGACCCTCCGTCCACTGAGTGGTGCAGGCTCGACCCTCCGTCCACTGAGTGGTGTAGGCTCGACCTCCGTCCACTGAGTGGTGCAGGCTCGACCCTCCGTCCACTGAGTGGTGTAGGCTCGACCCTCCGTCCACTGAGTGGTGCAGGCTCGACCCTCCGTCCACTGAGTGGTGCAGGCTCGACCCTCCGTCCACTGAGTGGTGCAGGCTCGACCCTCCGTCCACTGAGTGGTGCAGGCTCGACCCTCCGTCCACTGAGTGGTGTAGGCTCGACCCTCCGTCCACTGAGTGGTGCAGGCTCGACCCTCCGTCCACTGAGTGGTGTAGCTCGACCCTCCGTCCACTGAGTGGTGCAGGCTCGACCCTCCGTCCACTGAGTGGTGCAGGCTCGACCCTCCGTCCACTGAGTGGTGCAGGCTCGACCCTCCGTCCACTGAGTGGTGCAGGCTCGACCCTCCGTCCACTGAGTGGTGCAGGCTCGACCCTCCGTCCACTGAGTGGTGAGGCTCGACCCTCCGTCCACTGAGTGGTGCAGGCTCGACCCTCCGTCCACTGAGTGGTGCAGGCTCGACCCTCCGTCCACTGAGTGGTGCAGGCTCGACCCTCCGTCCACTGAGTGGTGCAGGCTCGACCCTCCGTCCACTGAGTGGTGAGGCTCGACCCTCCGTCCACTGAGTGGTGCAGGCTCGACCCTCCGTCCACTGAGTGGTGCAGGCTCGACCCTCCGTCCACTGAGTGGTGCAGGCTCGACCCTCCGTCCACTGAGTGGTGCAGGCTCGACCCTCCGTCCACTGAGTGGTGCAGGCTCGACCCTCCGTCCACTGAGTGGTGAGGCTCGACCTCCGTCCACTGAGTGGTGCAGGCTCGACCCTCCGTCCACTGAGTGGTGCAGGCTCGACCCTCCGTCCACTGAGTGGTGCAGGCTCGACCCTCCGTCCACTGAGTGGTGCAGGCTCGACCCTCCGTCCACTGAGTGGTGCAGGCTCGACCCTCCGTCCACTGAGTGGTGCAGGCTCGACCCTCCGTCCACTGAGTGGTGTAGGCTCGACCCTCCGTCCACTGAGTGGTGCAGGCTCGACCCTCCGTCCACTGAGTGGTGCAGGCTCGACCCTCCGTCCACTGAGTGGTGCAGGCTCGACCCTCCGTCCACTGAGTGGTGCAGGCTCGACCCTCCGTCCACTGAGTGGTGCAGGCTCGACCCTCCGTCCACTGAGTGGTGCAGGCTCGACCCTCCGTCCACTGAGTGGTGTAGGCTCGACCCTCCGTCCACTGAGTGGTGCAGGCTCGACCCTCCGTCCACTGGTGGTGTAGGCTCGACCCTCCGTCCACTGAGTGGTGCAGGCTCGACCCTCCGTCCACTGAGTGGTGCAGGCTCGACCCTCCGTCCACTGAGTGGTGCAGGCTCGACCCTCCGTCCACTGAGTGGTGTAGGCTCGACCCTCCATCCACTGAGTGGTGCAGGCTCGACCCTTGTCCACTGAGTGGTGCAGGCTCGACCCTCCGTCCACTGAGTGGTGCAGGCTCGACCCTCCGTCCACTGAGTGGTGCAGGCTCGACCCTCCGTCCACTGAGTGGTGCAGGCTCGACCCTCCGTCCACTGAGTGGTGCAGGCTCGACCCTCCGTCCACTGAGTGGTGTAGGCTCGACCCTCCGTCCACTGAGTGGTGCAGGCTCGACCCTCCGTCCACTGAGTGGTGCAGGCTCGACTCTCCGTCCAGTGAGTGGTGCAGACTCGACCCTCCGTCTAATGAATGAGAAAGAAAGCGATACACGCTGTTTAATTGCACAGAAAATAGAGGATTGTATACGATGAGAGATGTCACATGAAAGATTACGGTGAAGGAGGGAACCAGGAGTGTTGCATCAGCCTATATTATAATGACAGACATGTGTGTGGTTGTATAATATCTAGAATGCAGTTTGAATCTGTAAATGTTCCAAGTCGGACCGGAACGCCGTCGCAATCTTCTATATGAGGGATATTTGTTTATCTAGAACGTTATTAATCACCTGGTGTTGTTGCTAGGTGAGGATCATACATACTCTTATTGGGACAATGTTTCAACATGTGCAGAGCTTTATTTCAAGAGGGAAAACAGTGTGTGATGAGTGTTGGCAGCTGCAGGTCACCTGCTGGGTATAACCTGGCACTAGGTGATGTAATAACGTGTCTCATGGCAAGATAGTTATTCAGGTAAGGAGAACTTACCTACATGGTACCTCTAAGTCTAAGTGGCTGAAGGATTTTTTTTATTTATCGAAGGTTTTTCGTTTATAACTTGAGAAAGCCTTAACCCATCACATTCAAATTGTATATGCTGGTGTACTATAACTATTATCGTGTCCAGGTGATCATTGGTTAGTTTCATATAGGCCATTTCCAGATTTTCGTTTCTTTTTAGTAATCTGAGAAAGCCTCTTCTGTTCTGCTTCAAATTTTCAATAGTGATGTATCCAATTTGCAAATTTTATTTTTAAAACGGTGTAGTATTTTTTGTGAAACGCCTTGTGTATGATTCATTTAAGTGACTTAATTTATATTTGCACATGTAAGATTGACGCAGTGGCTTCTACACAGCTCAATAACACTCCAACTCTTTCTCCAGTTAATGTACAACATTGCTGAATACTTGAAGCCAATCAGACAAGAAATTCTTATATTGTCACACGGAAAGTTGCTCAGGTGAATCACAAAGTAAGCCAGTGCCCCATATTCACTTACCGGTTCTGGTAAGGCCGGGTAAAAGTATAACGACCGTGTTCCTGTGAAACTCTGCGGACGTTGTCCACCACGGATACTAGTGTTTCAGGATGTTGTGTCTCGTTTATATCACGGGAAACATAATCCTCATCGAAATTAAACTCACACATACTAGACACATACTAGATCACGTATTAGATCACAGCAGTGTAAAATATTAATGGATAGTTTTTTAATTCACCTCCATCACCAACACCCCACCATACGTCACCTCCACCCTAGTCACTCCTTCACTTTGCCCGCCCCTCCAACATCCCTCCACGCCCCTTCCACTCTCTACTAGCCCTTCCCAGACCCACCCACATCCTTTAAGTCCCTCCCCCGCCCATTTCACACCCTTCTAGCTCCTCTCCGCCCCTTTCAAACCCTTCTAGCCTCTTCTGGTCTGCTTTTAATCACGCCTCTTCCAGCCCCTACTTTAGTTCTCCTCTCCTTCCCACCATCCACGCCTAACCCCGCCTCTTCTTGCCAATCCCCACAAATCCCAGCATATCCAAAACCATCCCGCCCACTCTCGCCCCTCCACACCTTTTGCCTTCTCTCCCCGCCTCTCTTTCACCTCCTCCCCGCCCTTCCACCACCTCCTCCCCGCCCCTCCACCCCCTCCTCCCCGCCCCTCCACTACCTCCCGTCCTGGCAAGAAAGGCGTGAATCCGCTGCTTAGTATTGACGTTCTTGTGACGCCAAGACGAACGGAGATGAAGGCGGATTCTGAGCAGTGTGATTTATGAACTAATGTGACCCGTCTTTATGGTTTAGCGCGCCCACCTGCCCTCACATGTTAAGCTGGGTAGGGAGTAAGCTTATGTTAAGCTGGGGTGTGATTAATGAACATATTCTTGGCTATTTAGACTAAGAAAATAAGTCAACCTAAAATTAACAGTAAAAGAATTTATTCATTTTCTGCACTTCACTGATGAATTCTGGAGAAACACTGCGGCAGGCCTAATGACCCATGCGAGGCAGATCCATGGCACTCCCCGGCTTAGACCAATGATCCACCTGGTCAGGTCACTTCCACTTAAGGAAGGAGCACGGCATCTGACCTAGTAGCACAAGCTAGTCAGGTCCAACTCACACCCACCCACACCCACTCATGTATTTATCTAATCTATTTTTAAAACTCCACAACGTCTTAGCATCTATGACGGTACTCGGGAGTTTGTTCCACTCATCCACAACTCTATTACCAAACCAGTGCTTTCCTTTATCCTTCATGAATCTGAATTTTTCCAACTTGAAACCATTGCTGCGAGTCCTGTTTTGGCTGGATATTTTTAGCACGCTATTTACATCCCCTTTATTTATTTCTGTTTTCCATTTATACACCTCAATCATATCACTCCAAATTCTACGCTTTTCTAGAGAGTGCAGATTCAGGGCTCTCAGTCTATCCTCATAGGGAAGATTTCTGATATATGGGATCAACTTTGTCATCCTCCTCTGTACGTTTTCCAGTGCATTTATATCAACTCATGGAGGATGGGGGGAGCCCTAAACCGTAGGGGTCATACAGCGCCTGGGAATAATAGAAGGCATTTAGACTCAAAGATTGTTTTTATCTCTCTTCTACGAGGACAAAAAAGAATAAAGGCTCCAGCATCGTGCCTAAGGCTACTGAACTTTTTACTTTGCTACTGTTGGATTTTCCTCTGTTTACTGCTATTTATGTTCTGTTTGATAGAAAATTGAATATCTATTTACCTACTTTCATATAGAATAGAGTAGCAGCACACTGCGGGTGTATTCAAGCTTGGTTGATTAAGAATATAGTGCCCCTAACTTTTGTTATTTCTCGGCAGGTCAGGAGCAGCAGGGAGGAGGCGGCGGTGCTGGCGGCGGGGGTGGTGGTGGCGGGGGAAGTGGCGGTGCCTCCACCTCCAGTCTGGACTGCCTCTCCCTCATCGTAGAGTCCATCAGTCCGGCCAACACTGGCATCCTCAACACAGTCGCCGATAAGAACACCTAGTGATGTAGGCACCCACACCAGGGTAGGACCCACCCAGTGGGACCCACCCCCTGCAACACACGAAAATGGGACCAACCACTGTTAAGTCCACCACTTACAACACTCCAGGGCGGAACCTACCAACTGCATCTGCATTACAAAAGAAGGCCAGCAACATGCAAAGACCATAGACAGGCAGCATCTTACACACTGACCTAGTAGCGTCGATGCGTTCGTCAGCGCTTGCAGTTGACGTCGGAACGCCGAGAACTGACTGCCCAAAACACGAATCTGACGTCCCCTCTGGTCACATTGCAAACATCCAAGCTGAGTACAGTTCGTCAAACTTGCTTCGTCGACTTTCGGAGGGCTAGTCGTCTTCTGGAGGACTAGTGTCTTCTGGAGGACTAGTCTTCTGGAGGACTAGTGTCGTGTCTTCTGGAGGACTAGTGTCTTCTGGAGGACTAGTGTCTTCTGGAGGACTAGTGTCTTCTGAAGGACTAGTCTTCTGGAGGACTAGTCTTCTGGAGGACTAGTGTCTTCTGAAGGACTAGTGTCTTCTGGAGGACTAGTGTCTTCTGGAGGACTAGTGTCTTCTGAAGGACTAGTCTTCTGGAGGACTAGTCTTCTGGAGGACTAGTGTCTTCTGAAGGACTAGTGTCTTCTGGAGGACTAGTGTCTTCTGGAGGACTAGTGTCTTCTGGAGGACTAGTCTTCTGGAGGACTAGTGTCGTGTCTTCTGGAGGACTAGTCTTCTGGAGGACTAGTGTCTTCTGGAGGACTAGTGTCTTCTGAAGGACTAGTGTCTTCTGGAGGACTAGTGTTTTCTGGAGGACTAGTGTCTTCTGGAGGACTAGTCTTCCGGAGGACAAGTCTTTCGGACCAAGGATGTACTCGTGGACCAAGGATATGCTGGAAAGGACATGTTAAAGAACCTTTGATTAACTAGTTTATGACGATGTTGTGAGGTCAAGACGCCAGTGCTAAGGCACGCTACACAAGTTTCTACTGGGACAACATTTTGACTTGAAACGAAACGTTCGGTCACTAAAATGTTTATCTTCTCTTCATCGGCAGCACGGTATTTAGGTATCCACAGTGTTAGGTAACCCGTTCATGCGGAGTGAGGTGGATGCGCTGTGTCCCGGACCAGGTGACCAGGTGGTTGTGGCTGAGTTCAGAAACAAAATAACCTTCATACAGTGTTGTGTAAGACATGAACTACAACTCACAACCTTCCCTGTGGTAGAAAGAGGTACATGGAAATGCAGGTGTTCTCTTATCTCGGGTCATTTGTGTATAGTTCAAATATGCCCATTTCCCGAGGAAAAACTATAATGAACAATAATTGTGGACCTAGGAATGAGAGATCATTTGTTCTCGTAAACAGAGACAGTTGTCACATTTATGCTAAATATTGCATGCGTATATAACGACTATTGTTATGTATTAGAAGGTGCTTACTCTCAACAAAGAAAACTCATGACTGCAACTCTTGAAAAAAAAGGGCACACGTTCCAGAAGAAGCTTTTATTGGGACAACGTTCCGCTCTTAAGAGAGGTTTAGCAAGCTTGTTAAAGCTTATACAGAAAGGTTTTCCAACTAAAAGTTAGTTCTGTAACGTTTCTTTTCTTTAACATTCTTGGCAGACCTCTATGTGGACTCTCGCCAACTCTTGTTATCACTGACAGTATGAGTGCAGTTGTTTGCATTATCAGTGTACAGTCTGTCAGTATTGTTTTGTTTGAGTGCAGTTAAGATGAGTCTCAGATACTGCCAGCGAAATGTTATTGTTAGTGTCATTAAGTCAAGTGTCAGACCACAAATAATGCCAAAGAAATGAGAGCATCGAGGTGATGAATGAACGATGACGAGGACTCTTAAGTGGACTGGTGCTAGTTGTTGATGACCCCCAAGTGGACTGGTGCTAGTTGTTGATAACCCCCAAGTGGACTGGTGCAAGTTGATGACCCCCAAGTGGGCTGGTGCTAGTTGTTGATGACCCCCAAGTGGACTGGTGCTAGTTGTTGATGAACCCCAAGTGGACTGGTGCTAGTTGTTGATGACCCTCAGACGGATGCAAGTTGTTGACCCCAAGTGGACTGGTGCTAGTTGCTGATGACCCCCAAGTGGACTGGTGCAAGTTGTTGACCCTCAAGTGGATAGGTAATAGTGAGTGAAAAGTAACTAATTCAAGTTCTCAAGAAAATCTATGGCGCTGAACATTCTGAGTGACAACCTTGAAAACAAAATTGATTGATGTCTCAGTGACCAATATATGCGTGGCCGGGTGAGAGACTTCTTATCATGTACAAGATATATAAGATAACAGCGTATATACGGCATCCTGAAGGATAGATAACGGATATACGACGTCGTGAAGGATTCCCAAATGATTATAAACGTTCATTTACTCACGAGTGTTGAATGGTTGGCAATTGTGAATTAAGTAAAATAATTGACAAGTAAGGGGTGTCTAGTAGACAGACAGACAGACAGACAGACAGACAGACAGACAGACAGACAGACAGACAGACAGACAGACAGGGTCCTCGTCGAGTACTAAAGGACAAGTGTTCACACAGTGCAAGAAGAAATATTATTCTCTATATGAATAAAAAAATATCAAGCTCCCCAAAAATATAATGTGTTTTTGTATCCTCCATTGACTTTAATTTATAAACTGAGTTTAATTTAATAAATTGTGAAATGAGTGACAGCTGAACCAAGTTAAAATACTAAATAATATTCTTGATAGTTGAAGATTTTTATCAATAATAACAACTGAAAAGTGTCTATGAAGGAGAGAGAGCACAGTGAAATTAGATTTAGATTTTGACACTATTAAGTGGTTAGATTATTGTGCACTCCATGTCTATCCTGTGGAGGGTAGTGGCAAAGCTTACTGTGCACATTATAGTCATCCTGTGCACGGTAGTGGCTAGTTTGTTGTGCACGTTGAATTCATCCTGTGCACGGTGGAATAATTTTTTGTGCGCCTCATTATTATTATTATTATTATTATTAAATAAAGCGCTTTACCAGAAATGGTCATAACAGCACTGCAGGAAGGGCTGTGCAGAAGAAATATGCAAAGGTGCCCAACAGGCACATACCAGGGAACTAATGAGGCTTTGTGAAAAGTACTCACTAAACCAACAGATAATTGATCCCACTAGAAATGAAAATACCCTGGATTTGATATTCACAAACAACGAGGAATTAATCAGAGACATAACAGTTACAAAAACAATATACTCTGATCATAACATCATAGAAGTTCAAACTAGTATTAACTCAGGGTTAGGGAACTGCGACACTAATGTTAGAGACGGAATGTTCAGTAAGTTTAATTTTAATAACCATAGAATTGACTGGGAAAAAATAAACCAAGAGCTATCAGACATATCATGGGAATCAGACATGAGCACCCTAAATCCCCACCAGTGCCTAGAGAAGCTGAATACAGAAGCATACAAGGTATGTATGAAACACGTACCATTGAGGAAACCCCGAAGAAGATCAGATATAGAGAGAGAGCGTAGGAGATGGTACAGGAGAAGAAAACGGGTTACTGAATTGCTGAAAAACACAGTTATGTTGCAACAGAAGAGAGATAGCCTTAACCGAGAGATCACGGAATTAGAACAAAAACTTAAGATGTCATACCTGACAGAAGAAGTACAAAGGGAACAAAGAGCCATACAGGATATTGCAAGAAACCCAAAATATTTCTACTCCTATGCAAAATCCAAGCTAAGAACTACCTGTAGAATTGGACCATTATTGAGAGGAGATTCGTATACGGACGATGAACAGGAAATGAGTGAAATTCTAAAAGAACAGTATGAGTCAGTGTTCAGCAACCCACTAAATGACAGCAAGGTAGAAAATGCAGAAATATTTTTCACTCCAGCAGAAGGCTGCGCAGACCACCTAACCGACATTAGTACAAATCCCATAGATTTCGAAAAAGAAATGGCCAACATGCCCACTCACTCAGCACCTGGACCAGATTCATGGAATGCTTTATTTATAAAGCAGTGCAAAGTACCATTAGCAAGAGCCCTTAGTATTCTGTGGAGAAAGAGCTTAGATCTAGGTGAAATTCCAGAGGCCTTAAAGAGTGCAGACATAGCTCCTTTGCATAAGGGAGGTAGTAGAGCACTAGCTAAAAATTACAGACCAGTAGCCCTCACTTCTCACATCATAAAAATCTTTGAAAGAGTGATGAGACGGCAGATTACAAAGTTCATGGACCAGCACAACCAACATAACCCGAACCAGCATGGCTTTAGAGCGGGTCGATCATGCCTGTCACAGCTGCTGAACCATTATGACAGAATTACGGAGGCATTGGAGGACGACCAAAACGCAGATGTGATTTACACAGATTTTGCAAAGGCGTTTGACAAATGCGATCATGGAGTGATAGCGCACAAAATGAGGGCCATAGGCATTACGGGAAGGTAGGCAGGTGGATTTTGAGTTCCTAACACAAAGAACACAAAAAGTAGTAGTGAACAGGGCAAGATCCAGCATCAGCGAGGTCAAAAGCTCAGTGCCCCAAGGCACTGTCCTGGCACCTCTGCTGTTTCTCATCCTCATAGCAGACATAGATAAAAACACCCAGCACACTTTTGTATCATCATTTGCAGATGACACTAAAATAAGCATGAAAGTCACTACGGTAGAGGACACTGAAAAATTACAGGAGGACATAAGCAAGGTCTTCCAATGGGCAGTGGAGAACAACATGACGTTCAATGGTGATAAGTTTCAGCTGCTTAGGTATGGAAAAAATGAAGAACTCAAAAGGAACACTATATACAAAACGCAAGAGGGTCACCACATAGAACGAAAGGAACACGTAAAGGACTTGGGAATAATTATGTCTGCTGATCTGTCGTTTAAAGACCATAACAAGACAAAGATCACAACAGCCAGGAAGATGACGGGGTGGGTATTGAGAACTTTCAAAACAAGGAAATAATGCCAATGGTGACACTATTCAAATCGCTAGTGCTCCCTCACCTAGAATACTGCTCAGTGCTGACGGCCCCGTTCAGGGCAGGAGAAATAGCAGAGCTGGAACAAATCCAGAGATCGTTTACGGCTCACATTGAGCCATTGAAACATCTAAATTATTGGGAACGCCTTCAAGTCTTGAACATGTACTCATTGGAGCGGAGGAGAGAAGATACATGATAATATATACATGGAAAGTACTTGAGGGCCTGGTCCCAAATCTGCACACTGCCATAACAACATACTGGAGTGAGAGATATGGGAGAAAGTGTAAAATAAACCCAGTGAGGAGCAGGGGTGCGGTGGGGACAATACGGGAGCACTGTATTAACATCCGGGGTCCCAGACTATTCAACATCTTACCAGAAGATATCCGAAACACGGCTGGAACCAGTGTAGAAGCCTTCAAGAGGAAACTGGACAAATATCTTCACCAGGTGCCAGATCAACCAGGCTGTGATGGATATGTGGGGCAGCGGGCCTCCAGCAGCAACAGCCTGGTTGACCAGGCAAGCACCAGACGAGCCTGGCCCATGGCCGGGCTCAGAGAGTAGATACTCTCGAAACTCTTCAAAGGTATATCAAAGGTGATGTAGGAGTGAGGGTAGGAGTGTGTGAGGGTGGGGGTTTTAAGGGGTAGGGGTGTGTGAGGGTGGGGGTTATAAGGGGTAGGAGTGTGTGAGGGTGGGGGTTATTAGGGGTAGGGGAGAGTGCAAGAGAGAGTAAAAATCACAGCTGGTACATGTTAGTTTCTGTTAAAAAAGGCAAGAAGAGTGTCGACGGTGGGACTTTCAGCCAGGAGGCCAGTTAAATGTGCTGGGGCGGCAGAAGAGAATTCTGCGTGCCCGCTGATAAGTCAGGCATGCTGATAGGGCAGGCATGCTGATAGATCAAGCATGCTGATAGGGGAGGCATGCTAATAGATCAATCGCGCTGATAGGGCAGGCATGCTGATAGGTCAAGCATGCTGATAGGGTAGGCATGCTGGTAGATCAAGCACGCTGATAGGGCAGGCATGCTGATAGGTCAAGCATGCTGATAGGGCAGGCATGCTGGTAGATCAAGCACGCTGATAGGGCAGGCATGCTGATAGGGCAGGCACGCTGATAGGTCAGGCACTCTGATAGGTCAGGTACGCTAATAGGTCAGGCACGCCCTATCAGCGTGAATCGACAGTGTAATTTGAGAGTTGTCACAGCGGTGTTGTGTGTGTGTGAGGCGTGTAGCTCACTTTGTCATTAGTCAGAGTGCCTACAACATTGCAGTGTTGTATGACCCTTGTGAGTTTAGGGCTTATTTTTATTGAAATAATAATGATAAAATTTTTTTGGCCTACATCAGATTTTTACTTACTTATCAGTACCACCTAGGATGGAAAATTCGAGTTAAGTAGTTTGTATTGGTCTTTATTTATGTGATATATCCTTGTGATGCCCACGTGAGTGTCAGTTGTGTCATGGTTGTGAAGTATTGAACATATTAACCCACCACAACCATACTCGAAGTCAAACAACAGATAATTGAACAATAACTTAAAGTCCCCAAATTACTGATGAAATCCTTGTATCATAGTGTAGGTGTTACTTGTATCATAGTGTATGTGTTACTTGCATCATAGTGTAGGTGTGACTTGTATCATAGTGTAGGTGTTACTTGTATCATAGTGTAGGTGTGACTTGTATCATAGTGTAGGTGTGACTTGTATCATAGTGTAGGTGTTACTTGTATCATAGTGTAGGTGTGACTTGTATCATAGTGTAGGTGTTACTTGCATCATAGTGTAGGTGTGACTTGTATCATAGTGTAGGTGTTACTTGCATCATAGTGTAGGTGTGACTTGTATCATAGTGTAGGTGTTACTTGTATCATAGTGTAGGTGTGACTTGTATCATAGTGTAGGTGTGACTTGTATCATAGTGTAGGTGTGACTTGTATCATAGTGTATGTGTTACTTGCATCATAGTGTAGGTGTGACTTGTATCATAGTGTAGGTGTTACTTGTATCATAGTGTAGGTGTGACTTGTATCATAGTGTAGGTGTGACTTGTATCATAGTGTAGGTGTGACTTGTATCATAGTGTAGGTGTTACTTGTATCATAGTGTATGTGTTACTTGCATCATAGTGTAGGTGTGACTTGTATCATAGTGTAGGTGTTACTTGTATCATAGTGTAGGTGTGACTTGTATCATAGTGTAGGTGTGACTTGCATCATAGTGTAGGTGTTACTTGTATCATAGTGTAGGTGTGACTTGTATCATAGTGTAGGTGTTACTTGTATCATAGTGTAGGTGTGACTTGTATCATAGTGTAGGTATTACTTGTATCATAGTGTAGGTGTTACTTGTATCATAGTGTAGGTGTGACTTGTATCATAATGTAGGTGTGACTTGTATCATAGTGTAGGTGTTACTTGTATCATAGTGTAGGTGTGACTTGTATCATAGTGTAGGTGTGACTTGTATCATAGTGTAGGTGTGACTTGTATCATAGTGTAGGTGTGACTTGTATCATAGTGTAGGTGTTACTTGTATCATAGTGTATGTGTTACTTGTATCATAATGTAGGTGTGACTTGTATCATAATGTAGGTGTTACTTGTATCATAGTGTAGGTGTGACTTGTATCATAGTGTAGGTGTTACTTGTATCATAGTGTAGGTGTGACTTGTATCATAGTGTAGGTGTGACTTGTATCATAGTGTAGGTGTGACTTGTATCATAATGTAGGTGTTACTTGTATCATAGTGTAGGTGTGACTTGTATCATAATGTAGACTTCTTATTATCTTAAAACTTTTAATTTTATAAATGTAAAAATTAAGTTCATGTATGTCAGCCAGTTTAGACAATATTTGGTTACTTTCACATGGTCACATTTAGCCAACTTTATTTCAGTAAACAATGGAACTTTTTTAATTCAAAATTTTTCTGAAAGCGTATGACATAATAAACAATTGTCAACGAATAAATAGAAGACAGGCGCTGTAACTACTCAACCATGAAGCTAGGATGGTTTTACAACCAGCTCAATCATTATATGGTTGTATCAACGGCACCTACTGTGACCTTACTGTCACCTCCCACAACCCAAGAAGCTTTCATGGTTCATGTACATGTATTCTCGTCCACCTCAGAGCCAGACACTCTATATACCCGTTGATTTCAGCTTGTCCCAGCGTATTATCAGTTGAATCGCATATCTACAAAGTGCTTCTCTGGTTGGATTTTAAATGGGTGTCTTGTCTTGACGATTATAGCGTCAGTGAGCAGTTTGCTTCATTCTGTTGTAATTGTGTTTGCATCTTCTGCCCAATATTTCTTTCCAATGTATCGAGGAAAGGACTTATTTTGCACTTTAATTTTTCGTATCTGAAAGTATCGAAACTATTTACTATCTTATAGACTTGAATGAGATCTTTGCTTCCTGAGAGAGGGTAGGTTAAATACTTGTCTGTCAGTGATGGTATTAGCTCTTCCCTATGCCCTCTCCTCTCTACCTTCCTCTTTTTCATTATATTTGGAGAGCAAAACTGGACGTATAATGAAGTGGTATAACAAGCTCATATGAAAGAGAGACTTATAGCATGAAAACTGAGACATTATTGATTAATACAGCAAGCTGGAGTCTACAACTTTATTTGGTTGACATTTTACACTATTCATACATCATAAGAATGTACAGTACATTAGAAAACAACATTGTTATACATTCCTAAATACAATGAAATGTTACAGTTATATACACGAAATATTTAAAGCCAAAGTTAGTAAGAGGGAAAAACAACTTAAGACAAGCTGAGCTCAACACTGTGTATGCAACACTGTGTATGCAACACTGTGTATGCAACACTGTGTATGCAACACTGTGTATGCAACACACAATATATATCAACATCAAAATTGCTTCCAAGTTTTAGTTAGCTCTTATACCTGGCTAGTGACCTTATATATATATATATATATATATATATATATATATATATATATATATATATATATATATATATATATATATATATAGGAGGTAGCACCTCTAGAACTGGACTGGGGACGTCATCCTTGGAAAATAAAATAAACGTACCTCAGAGAAACCGCAGGCTTCTTCCTGGAGCTGTTTGAATATTTTCTCCCCTACCCCCTATATTCTATGTGAACTTTATTTATAGACACAATACATTAACAAAAATACAATAAGAAGGAGAACAATATAAAAGACATCTCAGGGCCTAAATTTTATATATATATATATATATATATATATATATATATATATATATATATATATATATATATATATATATATATTACAACACACACACACAAGGAATTAAAAAGTGACTCACGTGTGTAAAATAATCTCTTTGAAAAAACAACAATAAAATTCTCTAAGTACTTTCGACCAAATTAGGTCATCATTTGTGAGTACAGGAGAGTAAGCAGGTGAAGCAGGTGAAGCAGGTGAAGCAGGTGTAAGCTGGAACATGTCACCTGTAGTGGCTTCCGGAGGTCACCACCGCCACGGCCCGGTCCCAGACCAGACCTCCTGGTTGCTGGAATGATCAATAAAGTTGTTGGTGCCCGTCGCCATCAGTCCAATGTATACACCACAGCCCGACTGATCAGAAGCTGATTTGTGAAACGTGTCAGATTCCTTCTTGAAGGGAGCTAGAGGTAGTGATCCCCTTCATGCCTGAAGGGAGGGTGTAGAAGAGACTTCACCTCATGAGTGAAGGTCCTTAATGTGAGGTCACATTAAGATGGTCAAGAGTACTGAAGGATGAAACAGTTTCAATAGACATAAATATAGACTTTTTCTTCGTGTTTAGAACAATTAATGAATCACGTTTAAGCTTGATTACTCTCCACTCAATATTTTATCACTGAAAAAGTACATGCAAAACAATATATGTATTTTACATTATTATTGTGTTAATTTCGAAGCATTAAAGTCATAGGTGAAAGAACGACATACGTTGAAAAACAAATTTCTATTGGGACAACGTTTCGTCCTGGGTAAAGCTGTCTTCATAGCATGATAAAACCCTAAACAGGGCGAAACGTTCTCCCGATTAAAGCTTCTGCAATGTATGTCTTTTCTTCACTATTGTTGAGAGTATATTATGTGGACGCAGCTCCTGGGTAGTGGCAGGTAATCCAGGTTAATCCAAACAAATGTTGAAAGTCTGCCTAGAGTGTTGCTAGTCTGCGGTGGCGCTCAAAGTCTTCGGTGGTGTAAATCTGCTCAAAGTCTGGGGTGTAAGTCTGCGATGACTACACAGTGACAGTGTTCCATCTTCTTGAGGTCACTGCATGCGAAGTGTCGGCCCTGAGAGTTGAAACAAAATATATATATTAAAAATTTATTTCGAAGAAAAAAGTTGCTGACGAGTGTCGTCGAAGGTATTGTGCATGTTGCAGGATGAGGAATTGTGCATGTTGCAGGGTGAGCAGGTATTGTGTATGTTGCAGGGTGAGCAGGTATTGTGTATGTTGCAGGGTGAGCAGGTATTATGTATGTTGCAGGGTGAGCAGGTATTATGTATGTTGCAGGGATGAGCTGGTAGATATTTTAGTCACTTTTCTCTCAAACATTTTTGAAACGTTAGTAGCAACGTCGTTGCCTCCAAGTTACATCTTTTTATCGGTCAGCGACGTTGCTACTAACGTTTCAAAAATGATTGAGAGAAAACTGGCTAAAATATCTACCAGCTCATCAACTACTATTAGGAACCTGATACAAAAACCCAAGCATGATTCTGGCACAAGTGCCGGAATATACACTATACCATGTGGGGTGTGTGACAAAGTATATGTGGGGGAAACAGCCAGATCTCTGGACATTAGGATCACAGAACACAATAATGCTTGTGGAAATGATGACAGTAAAAACGCCTGTGTTCAATATAGGGACGATGTTGGACACCTCATGAAATTCAGTGAGGCTAAACTAGTTATTAAAAAAGACGATTTAAGACGGAGAAAATGCATAGAAACTGCCCTATTTGCTGTCAGTAACACTATAAAGCAAAAGTCCAGTAGTTACAGTATCTGAAAATAGCTAATCAACAGGAAATTACCCATTCTGGAAACTGCTGTAACATGATATCAACAGGTCCCTATCTAACCAGCCGTCTCACCACATTAGTTCCACTACTACCTCTACCCACGCGACACTCCACCTGACTCCTGCCACTATATATATACGCGTTTTCTTAGTTTTCTCTGTATTAGGACTGAAGAAGCCCCTCGTGGCGAAACGTTTCCTTTAATAAATGTCCTGAACTCTACATGTGTCTTTTTTTCACATTTTGTCGGTATCACTATACCATTCATTCAGCTCACAAGACCTGAGGCAGTGAACATGGGTCTGAACTGAGAGACGAGGAAGTGTAGTATTAGTCTCAGAGAGAACCTGAGAGACGAGAGAGTGTAGTATTAGTCTCAGAGAGAACCTGAGAGACGAGAGAGTGTAGTATTAGTCCCAGAGAACCTGAGAGACGAGAGAGTGTAATATTAGTCCCAGAGAGAACCTGAGAGACGAGAGAGTGTAGTATTAGTCTCAGAGAGAACCTGAGAGACGAGAGAGTGTAGTATTAGTCTCAGAGAGAACCTGAGAGACGAGAGAGTGTAGTATTAGTCCCAGAGAACCTGAGAGACGAGAGAGTGTAGTATTAGTCTCAGAGAGAACCTGAGAGACGAGAGAGTGTAGTATTAGTCTCAGAGAGAACCTGAGAGACGAGAGAGTGTAGTATTAGTCTCAGAGAGAACCTGAGAGACGAGAGATTGTAGTATTAGTCTCAGAGAGAACCTGAGAGACGAGAGAGTGTAGTATTAGTCTCAGAGAGAACCTGAGAGACGAGAGAGTGTAGTATTAGTCTCAGAGAGAACCTGAGAGACGAGAGAGTGTAGTATTAGTCCCAGAGAACCTGAGAGACGAGGGAGTGTAATATTAGTCCCAGAGAGAACCTGAGAGACGAGAGAGTGTAGTATTAGTCTCAGAGAGAACCTGAGAGACGAGAGAGTGTAGTATTAGTCCCAGAGAGAACCTGAGAGACGAGAGAGTGTAGTATTAGTCTCAGAGAGAACCTGAGAGACGAGAGAGTGTAGTATTAGTCTCAGAGAGAACCTGAGAGACGAGGAAGTGTAGTATTAGTCTCAGAGAGAACCTGAGAGACGAGGAAGTGTAGTATTAGTCTCAGAGAGAACCTGAGAGACGAGAGATTGTAATATTAGTCCCAGAGAACCTGAGAGACGAGAGAGTGTAGTATTAGTCTCAGAGAGAACCTGAGAGACGAAAGATTGTAGTATTAGTCCCAGAGAACCTGAGAGACGAGAGAGTGTAATATTAGTCCCAGAGAACCTGAGAGACGAGGGAGTGTAATATTAGTCCCAGAGAGAACCTGAGAGACGAGGGAGTGTAATATTAGTTCCAGAGAGAACCTGAGAGATGAGGGAGTGTAATATTAGTCCCAGAGAGAACCTGAGAGACGAGGGAGTGTAATATTAGTCCCAGAGAGAACCTGAGAGACGAGGGAGTGTAATATTAGTCCCAGAGAGAACCTGAGAGACGAGGGAGTGTAATATTAGTCCCAGAGAACCTGAGAGATGAGGGAGTGTAATATTAGTCCCAGAGAGAACCTGAGAGACGAGGGAGTGTAATATTAGTCCCAGAGAGAACCTGAGAGACGAGGGAGTGTAATATTAGTCCCAGAGAGAACCTGAGAGACGAGGGAGTGTAATATTAGTCCCAGAGAGAACCTGAGAGATGAGGGAGTGTAATATTAGTCCCAGAGAGAACCTGAGAGACGAGGGAGTGTAATATTAGTCCCAGAGAAAACCTGAGAGATGAGGGAGTGTAATATTAGTCCCAGAGAGAACCTGAGAGATGAGGGAGTGTAGGATCACTATGTTAAGGGCAACAGTGGTGAAGTAAAGTTTTAGTCTTTAAACTTCAGTCAAGTGGGAGCAATACTGTGTTTTGATAACTTCTGCCCTTCAAAAAATGGGTTTCATACAGTTTACCAAATTCAGTGAAGCTAATCTTACACTGAGTCCCGATAGCTTTATAATGGCCGGGAATTATTGGTTTATAAATTGTTTTCCAAATAATCTTAAGAAAGATTCAAAGTTAATTTCCTCAGATAAGTTATTTATCTTACATAATTTAAATTATATAATAATATATGTGGTAGTGGTGGGATGAAGTACAAACCTGACAACTTGTGACAGTGGTGGGATGAAGTACAAACCTGACAACTGGTGACAGTGGTGGGATGAAGTACAAACCTGACAACTGGTGACAGTGGTGGGATTTCAGAAAAATAATTTAACATGTGGTAATAAATTTATCGTCATTTAAGAGAATGATGAGAAAAATTAAACAAAATTTTGCAAAAACAATGCCACTACCAGTGTTGCCACTAGTGCCACTACTAGTGTTGCCACTAGTGCCACTACCAGTGTTGCCACTAGTGCCACTACCAGTGTTGCCACTAGTGCCACTACCAGTGTTGCCACTAGTGCCCCTACCAATGTTGCCACTAGTGCCACTACCAGTGTTGCCACTAGTGCCACTACCAGTGTTGCCACTAGTGCCACTACCAGTGTTGCCACTAGTGCCACTACCAGTGTTGCCACTAGTGCCACTACCAGTGTTGCCACTAGTGCCACTACCAGTGTTGCCACTAGTGCCACTACCAGTGTTGCCACTAGTGCCACTACCAGTGTTGCCACTAGTGCCACTACCAGTGCCACCATCAGTGCCACTACCAGTGCCACCATCAGTGCCACTTCCAGTGTCATTGCCAGTGCCACAATCAGTGCCACCAATAGTGTCATCACCACTAGTGCGCTGTGTGTCACTAGTGTCTAACTCTCCACCGTTTCATGATTAGCATGCTAGCCTTGAACCAGGATGAAAAGCATGCTACCGCAGCACCATCATACTACCACAGCACCATCATGCTATCACAGCACCATCATGCTACCGCAGCACCATCATGCTACCGCAGCACCATCATGCTGCCGCAGCACCATCATGCTACCGCAGTACCATCATGCTACCGCAGCACCATCATGCTACCGCAGCACCATCATGCTACCGCAGTACCATCATGCTACCGCAGCACCATCATGCTACCGCAGCACAATCATGCTACCACAGCACCATCATGCTACCACAGCACCATCATGCTATCACAGCACCATCATGCTATCACAGCACCATCATGCTACCAGCACCAGCATGCTATCACAGCACCATCATGCTACCACAGCACCATCATGCTACCGCAGCACCATCATGCTACCGCAGTACCATCATGCTACCGCAGCACCATCATGCTACCGGAGCACAATCATGCTACCACAGCACCATCATGCTATCACAGCACCATCATGCTATCACAGCACCAGCATGCTACCAGCACCATCATGCTACCACAGCACCATCATGCTACCACAGCACCATCATGCTACCACAGCACCATCATGCTACCACAGCACCAGCATGCTATCACAGCACCATCATGCTACCGCAGCACCATCATGCTACCGCAGCACCATCATGCTACCGCAGCACCATCATGCTACCTGAGCACAATCATGCTACCACAGCACCATCATGCTACCGCAGCACCATCATGCTACCGCAGCACCATCATGCTACCTGAGCACAATCATGCTACCACAGCACCATCATGCTATCACAGCACCAGCATGCTACCAGCACCATCATGCTACCACAGCACCATCATGCTACCACAGCACCATCATGCTACCACAGCACCAGCATGCTACCACAGCACCATCATGCTACCACAGCACCAGCATGCTACCACAGCTCCCACCACCTGCGAGATATACGATGTAGCCCCAGTACCACCACCTGCAGACGCCGGGCATCTGGTCGTACAAGGGGTCGCTCCTGTCGACGTTCTTGTAGCAGACCAAACCGTAGCCACAATGACCGTCGATGTCGAATGGTCCTCCGCACACCTCCCGTGGTCCCTAGATCGACATAATAGCGAGAAATAAGGAAATCTGCGTCAACCTGAGCTTATGTCAGCTTACCAAGTGTCAGACAGTTTAATGCAGCAGTTCACAGAACAGGTCAAAGGTCACTGCTGCGATAATAATAATCAGGGTCTTTGTAGGACCTAGCATAAATTTGGTTTCAAAACCAGGGGACAATTTCTAGTGATATGCATGCTTGGTCTGTACTAATTTAGAAATTTAGATACACTCTCAGAGACTTCAAGTACATTTGATGTGATATTGATAACATTAATTGCGTGTGGGGACTCACCTCCGTGGGGACTCACCTTTTTACAGACAGTGCAACAGTGACAGGCATCCATCTCCATGCCATACTGACAACGACTTGGGTATTCACAGAGCTCAGAGACACAACTGCATGATAACCCTGACACCCTGCAAAGTGTGAGAGGTGAGAGACAGTGTGAGAGAGAGAGAGGTGTGAAAGAGGTATGTGAGAGAGGTGTATGAAAAGTGTGCGTAAGAGGTGAGTGAAAGGTCTCAGTTGAAAACACTAAAAAAATCTAGATATGTTTTGGTCACTAAGAGATCCGGAAAATGTATCCCCATCAAATTACCGTCCAATAAGCCTCACGTCTATAGTAGGCAAATTATTAGAATCAATTATAGCTGATATTATCAGAAGTCACCTTGAAGAACATAATTTGATTAATGAATCTCAGCATGGGTTTACGAGAGGTCGTTCCTGCCTGACAAATTTACTGACGTTTTTTAATAAAACATTTGGGGGCAGTAGACAGTGATAAAGAATATGATATAGTTTACTTGGATTTCAGTAAGGCCTTCGATGAGTACCTCCAAGAGACTCTTTAAAAAAGGTGGCAGCTCATGGTATA